>VDFB02034469.1:0-17526 GCA_007258455.2 Sequoia sempervirens
AAAAAGAGAGAGATGATATCATGAATTAAGTTCACCTACATGTCTGCCAAAGTTTACTTCCAATTTTTATGACTATTTTTCTTGACTGTCAGAGTTTACTTACAAATTTGAAATTTCTTTCTAGTCATTTTAATGAGGATATATTCAGCCAATGTGTAAGAACCTTTTTTTTGTATCACAACCATAGTAACGAGACTTGGACTCGCCTCGGACTCGGCTAGGGTGACACG
Organism: Sequoia sempervirens; assembly: GCA_007258455.2. Taxonomy (NCBI): domain Eukaryota; kingdom Viridiplantae; phylum Streptophyta; class Pinopsida; order Cupressales; family Cupressaceae; genus Sequoia; species Sequoia sempervirens. The sequence continues at coordinate 231 of VDFB02034469.1, forward strand.
ACTCGGGGACTTGGGGACTCGGCGTAGACTCGGCAAAATGAAAAAACCCTAGAAATTTAAAGATTTTTAAGGATTTAAAACTTGTTTCATGCACCCTTTATTAAATATATAACTCTAATACACAATAATATCATTAAATAGAAGAAAATTTGATCACATACACAAGTATACATCGATCACTTAAGTATAAACACAAATTTTAGCTGAAGGAAATACACATACACAAGTATACTACTATTATGCCCTTAATAAATTTTTACCTGGTTGCAATGTCATTTGAGTAGTCTTAGTCTTATGCCCCAAATTGATTAGATAAATGTGGAAGTGTTAAGCTCCAAATTTCCAATACTAAGTATATCTATAACTATAAATTGTCTCTATCACATTCACAATAGAAAGGAACTTGTTGGAAGTAGTATGCTCTAAATTGCCAATACTTAGTGAATCTAGATCCATAGTTAGTAATGTCCAAACAAAACTTGTCCCAACATCCATAGGGAAATGGGAAAAGTTAATGGGTAATAATCAATGGGCTATGTAGGAGGCTGTCATACTGTCAGCTGATTACCTAAGCCTTCCCCCATGCTCATTTCCCTATGGTTGTTGGGACAAGTTTTGTTTGGACATTACTAACTATGGATCTAGATTCACTAAGTATTGGAAATTTAGAGCATACTACTTCCAACAAGTTCCTTTCCATTTTGACACACTATTAATGTGATAGAGACAATTTATAGATATAAATATTAAACAATGTTGCAGCCTGCAATAAGCCAATAACACATAAAAAAATTAACATTCAAAGTTTAAACTTTATAATTAAATTATTAAACTAAAAAATTGGGTTAGCTTTTAGTTAGCTTTTTTGGATAGCTCTACTTGGTGTTGAGGACATTCCATTTATATTTTGAATGTTAAGAAGTCAGAGTTTCAAGGATTTGTCAAGCGAGTAAGAGAGCTATAGGAGTAGCCTCATCTAAAATATTTTGAACTAGAGTTTGATATACCATTTAGAGAGCTTGGTTTTCATGGATATAAAGTATTATGAAAGCAAAATGAACTTGAATTGGTAGCCAATTTTGAAGACTATTACTTTTAAACTAATTAATATCATTTACTTTTTCCAAGGAAATAAAAAATATATATCATTTAACATATTAAATATACTTACAAATTATTGAAGGAATGTTTTTCGAAATTATTGAAAAATTAGCTCTTTTTGCCCACGTTCGATGTACGTTTGGCATTAATGTTGATAGCCAGAAATTTTGTATGTAATGAAGTTTTTTCTTGCATTTCCTTTGATGCTTCTTGGTTTTCGGGAGTAAGGAGAGTGTTAGGACGGTGGTGTGAAGTAGTCTGGTGGCTAACGTACCAAAGAAGAAATGGAGGCCAACTTCACTCTAAAAGCGAGGAAGAAATTGGATCCTTTTGATGGCAAAGTGATGGTGAAGAGACTGTGTGGCTTGTTCCTGTACAAGGATGTGAAGGTGGTGCAATCTGTGCAAATCATTCTGGGTAATGGCTTCAAAGATATGAAGCACAAATATCAGACTAATATGGATATATACTCTCTAATCATGGCATGGGAACTGTACTTAGGAGAGTCGGTGGAGGTTGTAAGAAAAGTGATGAAAGTGTTGGTGCATAGGGATTTCTTAGTGAACATGGAGAGTATCCTGGAAAGGGTTATACCAGGAAAAGGCTTTGTGAGTGAAGGCATGGAAGGTGTGGACCCAGAAGTAGCAGAGATAAATCACCCTTTCATTAGGTGGCCAAAAGGAAGAACCAAAGCTGTGTGGAGAGAGGGTGCGGAACGGGGGTGGCAAGCTTTGAAACTATGTGTTGAATTAATGGAGACTGAGGAGATAATAGTGGGACTCAAAGCCATCACCAGAGAGGAGTTGTGTGAGAAGAAGGGTTTGCATTTGAGAAAGAAGGTGAAGCCACTCGCAGAAATGTGCCCATTGCATCTGGGCAGCTCTTCTGGAACTTTCACGTAAACTAGTTTATTGTGTTTAAGCTAGATATTGATGTATAAGTTTAAGGGGTTAAGCCCTGTTTTTGGTTTCGATACTGTAAATAGCTGGTGTTTGGGTAGTAGTTAGTTGGATAGTTTTTAGGTAGTTGTGGTAGGGCTTTTTGATCCGTAGGTTTTTATTATGTTTTAACAGACATGATGTGATGGTGCTGGAAAAACTTTTTATTTGGAGCTTTGTATATTTTGATTTATCTTAAATAAAATAAAAATATTATCACCGATCGAAGAAAAAATAAATTTAAATATCGTTTAATAAATTTGATATAATCTTATGAGAAAATTCAAATACCTGTGTACTCTCCTCACCGGACTTCCTTCGTGTATCCTAGCTTCGTGCTCTCTTCAGTTGCTAGTAGAGCCCTACTCTCTTCGCGCAGGGTTTTTCCCTTTTATGTCGTCTAATTTCTTCCTTCACACAGGAAATTTTTAAATTTTAAATTTTGATTTCTTCCTTCGCGCGGCGTTTTTCCCTTTTTTGTCATCTGATTTCTTCCTTAACTCCAACTTGAGCGCCAACTTTTGGCTGTTAATGTAATCAGTTTGGGGCACCTAAGGTGGCGCCAAGTGTACCTAATTGAGCGCCTATCATTGTATGTTTTTCCTAGTCTAGCCTTGTGACTCAAAGTTCTCATCATCAATTTGATTACGTTGACCAAATAATGCAAATATTTCTCGACATCACTAGCTAGCTACACTTGTATAAAATCATAAAACATTCTTTATTTTATATCAAGTAGTTATTTTGATAATTCATGTGAAATCGATTATATTATTTTGCAATGAACAAAAATCAACATGAATTATAAAATGTGGATAAGGATACAATGTTCTTTCGCCATTTACTCACAAAAAAATGCATGGGTAACAACACAAAAATATGACAAACATAGTTATATGAAATGGATGTGAAGTGTGTGTAGATGTATATGAATGCTTACAAATGCAAGTAAATGAATGTAAACTAATTGTTATCAACTTTTCACTACAACTCAATTTGATGGAGTTGTTTTGTTCAAAGTTTTATTTTAAGGTGAAAATTCAAAATTAACCTCTACAGATGTTTAATCATTGCAAGTGTTTAAAATATTTTGGAGTTCCAAGATGCAATGTGTTTAAGTTGTATGATTCAATTACAACATTGAAGAGTTGCATAAAATAAAAGAGATGCTTTCATTCTGTATTCAATTGTAGTGTTCAAACAAGTGATTTACATTGTTTTACGTGAAAGGAAAAGATATAGAATTGAACAAGTGATTTACAAATGCTGAAAAGATATAGAATTGGGTAATGGAAAATCAAAATGTTGCCCTACCCAAACTCCTTCCTTGTTTTTGTGACCACCATTTTCTCGTGGCTCCTTCATCAGCTTGGTGCGGTAGAGCGGTTTTTACTGCGGTCCCACAAGGTGCTTCATCCTTCTCGGCGATAGTGCAGTGAAAGCTTCTATGGAGGCACACAAGTCTTCCTTCTGTTCATGGCGGTGTTGCGGTGACTCCTACAAGTCTTCTACCATTGGCGTGCGGTAGTGCGGTGACCACCGTTGTCCTGCGGCTCCTTCATCAACTCGGTGTGGTAGAGCGGTTTTTACCATGGTCCCGCAAGTTGCTTCTTTCTTCTTGGTGGTAGTGCGGTGAAAGCTTCTGTGGCAGCATTTTTATTCACAGAGGAGGCCATGGAGAGAGGATGTGGACAGCGTAAAAATACTAAATTGATGAGAGGAAAGTGGGTGGAAATGGATGAGACAGCATTGATTAAGCACTAATTTATTTGATTTTTTGTGAAAAAAATTACTAATGACCTTTTCATAAATGTTATGAGTAAGATTTAGGATAAACTATGTGCAAATTTTTACATAACTATCACGGACTGTGAAAATTGAATGTTATTAATTTTCATAAATGTGTTTGATAGCATATCATGCCATTGGAAATTAGGGGGGATTATTTTCTTTCAGTTGACTTAAGGAATGCCATAAGTCGATTGTCAGCATTTACAAGGTATGTGGTTATATGAAACATTCATGTGTGAGAGACATAGATATATTATATTGCATTTTAATTTATGACTAAAGGTTCATACTAATTTACTATTATTATATTAGGTGGGTGACCTCCAAGGAGATCCATGAATCTCAAATGCCTAAACTTTGAAATGCTTCAGTAATATTATGTTGTACTTGGACAATTGAAAACCTATTTTATTCTCCAAGCAAGCTTTTTATTTTCCATTATAATTCTAGACCAAACAACATTTGTGGGGATGGCCTTTTATACCAATCTTAATTTGTATGAAGTTCACGAACCTATTGTCAAGTAGTAAATTCCTTTCATGAGCGAGTATAAAAGGCTAAATTTAAGAAAAATAAGTAGTCTCTTTTGAGGGTAATCACATGCAAAAATGAGCACATTAAAAAAACAATGATTTAATAGGAATCAAATTGAATCTAGTTTTGAAAGTAAAACGGAGTTTGAGGGGCCAGAAACCCTTTACAATGATGCCAAGCTACAAGAGAAATTAAACCACTAAGCCCAATAGCCAAAAAAACCAAAAAGCTGACATAAGATGGAACATTAGCAACCCGTCAGCAAACCCAAAATCAAAAAACATCAACAAACCTGTTGAACCAAAAGAGGAAGCACCAGCTACAACAAATTATCTAAAACATTAGCTGAGGCCATGTTCTCCTTGATGATCTCCTCATGGATACTAATAACATCCTTCAGTGCCTCAACAGCAACAACAACCCTCTTTTTCATCTTGCTCCTCATCCAAAGGCACAGACTCGCCCGCATGTCCTTCTCCAGCACAGGAGTATAAGCTTCCACTTTCTCCACCAGGTAAGAGCCACTAATCTCTTCAATCCTTTCCTCCATATTACCCAAGTCAAGCGATTTTTCGGTCCAATTCAATGCTTTCTCATTTAGAACAAAAAGACCCATAGCAGTGGTCTTCAAAGAGTTATTGTTGATATTGACCACCATTTTCAAGTCCTCTGACATCTTTCCCATTTTATCCTCCAGACTTGCCACTCTATCCTCTAACATTTTATTAACAATAACTTCCAAAGAGGAAATTCTTTCCTCATGAGAAACCCCCAAACGATCAACATCGACCAATAGCTTATCAAGCTTAATATGCATTGATTTCACTTTGCCTTTTATTTCCCACTCCTTTTGGTTACCTCTTAGCATAGCAACACAAACATCCTGCTAGATTTTCATATGAAGATTAAGCTCGTTAACCTCAAAAAATAACCACTTAACCAGGGAAAGTAGGTTTCTCGTCCCATCTTCGGCCATTCTACAAAACATATTCATGTCAATTTCATCCCAATTAACGGGAGGATGACCCTTCTACTCTGAGTCAACAGGGGCATCAGAACAATCCCTATTTTGTTCATCCTCTTCTCCAACTGGGGAATCCTTGACATCCACAACATCCACCTTTATCCTCTCCTTATCTAGTAGATTCTCCAAATCAGCTAACACATCCGAACGTTCCTTCTTCACTTCCTTCTCCACAATAGAAAAATCCTGAGAATAATTAACTGCATCAATCCCCTACATATCCACGGGGCCAGTCTCATTAGGCTTCACCTCCATCTTAGAGTTTCCCATATCGGTAGGGCCACTCAATTGACCACCCAAATTAATCAGAACCTTAAGCCCTTGCATTGGGGAGCTCTCTAGCAGACCATCCTTACTAGGAACAGGTTTCCCCAATGAAGCATTCCGAACACAATCAAAATTTGAAGGATCCACATCACCCACAGGATGACAACCCTTCAAACCCTCATCACCCACAAGATGACAACCCTTCAAACCCTCTTTTCCAGAAGACAATGCAAGATTCACATTCAAACCAGGGGCAACCACCTCAATTTTCCTTTTGGCCGGAGCTTTAACTTTCTTCATGCCTTTGGTTTTCCCCTTCGAAGATTTTCTAATAGAATTATCCATAGTCTCCCGCAACTCCACATCAGTCTCATAGCCCTTACCCCATTCTTCCGATTCCTCATCCCTTTCCTCAGAGCATCCTTCATCAACGTACATATCCTCATATTCTGACTCTTCCTCCTCCGAACTACCGACCCATTCACTGACAGAGTCCCCTATTTCATACCAATCATTTTTAACTTCTTACTAGGAGTTTTAGGGGAGACCGAGATCAACTTTAGCTTGATATGAGCAAAAATCAAACACATAAGCCCTTGATGAAGAATCGCCTTCTTAGGGTTCTTTCTGTGGTCTTCAATACTCTTCTCCATAGAATGTAACAGGTAAAAAGGAAACGAGACTGAAACATTATGCCTAAAATGATTTAAGAGCATAAAATGGTGAGTGTAAACCATAGAGAATCTACCTTCAAGGGTGAAGTAGTGCATAATGGCCAACATGAGGTCCCTCCAAAGTGGCTTTAGGGACTTCCTAGCATAACCTCCACTTCCAATTTCCTTAACCTTCTTCCTCTCGTCATGTTTAAAGAAATTCGCAAAAGCCTTCTTAGCCGCTCCCATGTCTCTGAAAAACTTTCTCCCAGCAACTGAAAGACCAATTACCTCCGCAATAAAATCCTCTTCAATTCGAAACTCAACGCCCTGGTAATGCAGAGACCTCCCATTCCATCCTTTCACAAATAATTTTGTTACATTAGGGTACAAGCCTTGAATTATCTGCATAAATTGAGTAACCTCCCCCCCCAATTCCAAGTGCTCCCACACAGTAGCATTTTTCTAAAACTCTTCACAGGGACTCGACTCAATTCTACAATGGTCACCACCCATAGTGACAGGAAACAAATGAAAATCCAAGAACACCTAGAAGAAATGAAAAAGTAAAATGAACCAGGTGCTACTCAAAATAATACAAAAAACACCCACAAATACGTGTGGGCTTATCATTCCAAGTAACCCTGCCAAAACTGCCAGTCCATCCTTCTACGAAAACCAAGGAAAGAATAATGAAACTGAAAGAGCAAAGGGTCGACGTGCAAAACCCAACTTAAAATCATAATGAAAAACCTTTCCCTGAGAACATCTCACATAGAAACAAGCCAACTGGTCATCATTAGAAATACACTTCAGATTAAGAGGTAGCGATTCAAAAGAATCCCACTCAGATCTCTCAGCCACTCCCACGTTGGCAACCCCATTAGCCATCATGTTCACTTCATGAAAAACATGTGTGATTTTGATCTCCTCAAAAGAGTTAATAATAGATATCAATTCATTAATAAAATTGGCAATTGACCATGAAGGAGGACATTTCATCATGAGACAATTAATCACATTAAGAGATTCCCCCTCTAGCCATAGTTTAGAAACACCTTGTTTCTTAGCCAAAACTAATCCATGATAAGCTGTTGCAGCCTCCGCATAAAAAAACAATTGTACAGTAGAAAATCAGATTCAATTAGTTATGTCTTATTTTGCTTGCACACTTATCTAAAAGACATAGGGTATTCACCATACACCACTTGACAAAGAAACATGTGCTTTCATTTTATTTTTATTGTGTATATCACCGAAGTGAAATTGTTGTTACACTTGATGATACTTGAGAGAAAATAATATATACAAAATGCAAAGAAAATGTTTGAAATTTTTACATGCAACCCTACTTGTGTGTTGTGGTGAAAGGAATCAAGATTAGCTGGGACAAGAAATAAAAATAAAATTTTGATGATTGTACTTAAAGTGAATAGAATATGAAAAGTGTGGACAATGATGGTGCTGAAATTGAAAACCCTAATTCTGATGATATTACTATTTTATGTCATTTGAGATAAAGAGCACATACAATTTTATATACATAGCAAATGAAGATTTGAAACTAGTAAATTGAAAATGTAAACACTATAAGATTTTTCCTTAAACAATAATTCACATACTCACTTACAAAAAAGGGTTAAGCATTTTTTATTCAAACTCTGTTTTATTTAATAGACATAATAGTAAAATATTTACAAAATTTACAAGAATATATACCTTTGTTTCATAGAAATAAAGAGATGTTTCATAAGTGTATATCTTTTAGAATGGAACTTCCTTTGTCGATATTTGGAAATTCCTACACACAAGTTACTGCCGAATGAAAACACCCGAACACATCGACTCAAGGTACAATCATAAATTATGCATGTTGTTAATTATTCTAGATGGAGATTGGATCAAATGTAGAGCTTGAACATTCAACTAGAAAAAGAAGAAGATATGTACATGGACGTGGCCCTAAAACTGTTAAAGAAACAATTCAAACGAGCGATTGTACAAAGACAAGTAGATTTAATGATTTTATCTTAGAATGTACAAACTTTCTCTATCGGATATTAAAGATGTCAGGTTGGATCAGAAATTGGCTAAGCAGATTTATGATTTTATCTTTAGAATGTAGGAACTTCCTCTATCAGATATTTGGAAATTCCTACACACTAAGGTTCTCTGAGCAAAAACTTCGTAAGTGTTTCACATCGGCTCAAGGTACTCTCCAACCTGGTTATGACACCAATAGCAATCCAATTTTTCCTAAACCATCCATACCCAAACGTTGCATCACAATCTATTCTTCCTACACATAAAAATGCCACATATTAACTCCTAAATAAAACTCAAAATACCATGAAACAATGAGTCCCCTATATTAGTAAGTAGGCAATCTATAGGGCATAGTTTGATTTTATGCAAGGATGCTCATGAAAGGAATCTTCAAGTGACAGTGAGTGGTTGTTTGAGGCCATCGATGGTCCAATATCCGGTCTTAAAAGGGAGTTATACCAAAGTAGTAAATGTTAAAGAGAAAATCATATTGTACACAACAAACAATTCACAATGTTATTTTGCATAATGCCTTAAGTTTGAAGACAAAAAACTCATTGTATCTTGATGAAAGTAGTGACCTTAATGGTCAATCACTGGAAACCATGATTTTAAAATATGCTATTGTGCTTATGGAGGCAACATTTTAAGGAAGGCGGTGAGTGGTGGTTTGGAACAATGGCAGGTATGAAGGAGTTGCTTTATATGCATACTATGCAGTCTAGCTTAAGACAACATTCTTAGAAGAGATTGAAGGTGGATTATGGAACTCAAGGGTTACCATGATAAAGATTAAAACAAAGGTTGAGATCTATTTAAAAGCCACTATCATGAAGATATTAAAGATGTCAAATGCAAAACCCTAGTAGCTGGAGTAATGAACACAATGCAAAAGAGGGAATGATGTGCTGGGGTGATTTAGGAGATCTCCACTATCTAAACACAAGAAAATACATCATTTATTTATTTTTTTTAAATTAAAAGAATTATTCTAAACCCTATAAAGGACACATTGATACTTCAAAAGCATTTGATTTATTATTTTAAATTAAAAGAAGTCATCCTAAACCCTATATAGGATACATTGATACTTCAAAAGCATCTGAAGGAATTTGAGATTATGCAAACATATGTCAATTAAATACCTGGATTACAAATAGTAGTGCAAACATTGTAACCCTTGTTGATCAGAGCAGGAATGAGATAAACAACAATGAATCTTGTGCCTCCTATCATGCACATCTCCTTACCATTCTCTATCATTCTTCTTGTACTTCTCTCCATTTTGGTGAATGCAGCGAAAATAAAGGTTTCAACAAAGGTTTTATTGTATGTTTACCAAGAGAAAACTCCCATTAAGAGGGCTATGCCTAAAAATAAGATTTTGACAAAAAATTTAGAGTATGTTTATTAGAGTTTTAGAGTATTTTGGTGGGCTATATTCAAATGGATTGTGACTAACATGATTTGCTGCATTTAGTGCTATAAATTGTAATGATGCCACGATTACCGTACTGCCGCCATCTCTTATTATACCCGTTGTGGTATGGCTGTGTTTTGCACTTCCCTTCTACTGTTTACTGCACTAATGCCTTGCTCAAGGCTTCCTGGCTGCGGACGGTGTATCTTTGCTATTGCGTATGTTGCTCACCTTCTGGCGATAGCGGTGTATGCTTCTAATCGTACTTGAATAATTGTCAGTAGAGACAATCTTGTCTTACCCGATATCTCCAATGTCTCATCGACATTAGATCTTATGTTCCTCTGATATTGGTTACCAGTATCGATGAGACAAGTTAATATCTCTTTCCAATATGCCAGTGTCTCATCGATATTTTCCTTCGGTGGTATTTCTTTATATATCGGTGTAACTCTGCCATGTCGGGGAGACTCATGATAAATAGAGTAAACTATGTTGTGCAAGTGTTCATAGTGTGCTCCGATATTGTGCTCCACATTTCTTCTATGTTGATGCTATGCCTATGCAGATATTATAGGTTATTCAAGGTTGTCATAGGCTATTATATTCAGAATTTGGGTTTTTGGATTGTTGTACAGTGCGAGATATTTTCACTAGTGTGTGAACCAGTTGTTCAGTAAGGTTTTTTGTGGCCTGGGAGAAATGTATTTGCTCCACATTTCTTCATTGTTTGGCTTTAGGTTGTGTGGACTTGGGAAGTTTCTTATAACGCTTGTATCTGTATTCAAGTTTTTACTTGATTTGGTGCAATACAGAGTGAGTTTCATTTATCAGTATGCAAATAAGACTTACTAGTTGTTCTGAGATGAATATTTTGTATGATGAAAGCTTGGATGAAGTGTTTGATGAATCTTAAGTAGTTCATAGATTATTTTGGACCGTGTTTAAGTGAATTATGTTTTCAAGAAGTTTTGGACTGATTTGAGGAATCGTGTACTTAATGTTTATGGTGTTTTTCATGGGTATTGGCTGACCTTGTGTTTAACACTACATGTAGGGCTTGTAGAAGCATGTTGGGATCTATTTGGGTCCTAATTAAGGGTTTATGTAGGGAACCTTCATTCCTATCCACCATGGGAATATTTAGGTGCCGACCTATTTTGAATTTGTATGTATAACAACTAGTTGCCGACATTGGAGAAGGTTTTTGATGTTGAGATTGATATAAATACATATCTAGTGTTGTTGAGAGTTGAGGAATCAAAAGAAGAAAGAATCAAGATAGATGCAAGATTGATGTGAGTGATGTGTGTGATGCAAATTTGAGCAAATTAACACCTTGCGAATTTCAATGTTAGGGTTCCTGAAGGTAGTGAGCTGAAGGCATTGAAAATCATTCATGCAAGACTACAAAAGTGTGCAAGCAATTGTGGTGGATTCCTTGTTGCATTAAGAAGTGTTCTCTATGTAACATTCTTCTTCTATCTTCTTGTATTATTTATGTGGTAGTGAGCCCTGACTGTGAGCCTTTTTGGACAGTGTGTCCTATTCTAGCAGTGAGCCCTTTTGTACTGGTTTTTTTATTACTTATATTGTGAACTAATCCTCACCGTGGTTTTTCCCTCATTAGGTTTTCCACTTAAATTTGGTGTTTTCTGGTATATGGTATTGTGATTTTAGTTTCTATTATGTGCATTTCATGTTTAATCATACCAGAAAAAAAGGGTTTAATAAATGCTTGTGGATTTGATCATTGTTGAGGGTTTTGAAGGTTTAATTTGCTACAACTGATTCACCCGGGCCCGCAATTGTCTTTCTCATTTCAAAGCTGACAAGCACACCACTCAAATGATATAAAATCTATTACAAATCTTATTTTGATTGATAACTAGATTCATGACATTGTCATGTATAGTACGTCATGCAATTTTCAATATCAAGTTATCAAATTGCTCGCTTCAAATGTACATATGATGTTATCCATGGTTCCACAACCACATTTTCTTCAATGAACAATAATCCTATGTAATTGTAGAAATCATTAAAAATAAAACACGTGCCATACTTTCTACCATTTTCAATATCAAGTTATCAAATCAATCGTTTCACTCGATTCGGATTAGAGGAGGAACTTAAATTCTGAATCTTTTAAAGATTTCCTAGGTACACATGGTGTTAATTTGTGATTCCACAACCATATTTTCTTCAATGAACAATAATCCCACGGAATTGTGGAAATCAATAAAAGAAAACAACAAGATAATTATTGAATTGTTACATTAAATAACATAGAATAAAGATGTAATAATACAAAACTAATTTTAATCTAAATAATATAAATATATACATTTCAACATTTATATCTTTGATGATGTAACACATATAAAGGTACTTACAAAATGTACATAAGAAAGTTATTGAGTAACACAATCATGTGCTAATAGAAGAATGCAATATTCATATACATTTATCAAAATTATGACAAATTTCTTCACAAATATTTATCAAAATTATGAGAAAACTTCATTCCTTAGAAAATCATATCCCATGAATATCAGTTGACGATGTCCCACTAAAGTGGCATTACGAAAATTTGACACAAAATGATACCAGGTTACAACAACTCCTTCATTTAAGAAGCATGGAATATCCCTTGGTGTAGGGATTCCCACTCCAATGTTTGCATCAACCAAAACATCTACTAGGCCTCCTAGATAATCATGTCGAACCATCAGATTTACCAAGAATAACACATCAACCTACAAAACTCTAATTTCTAGTAAAGAAGCCACAAACTGTGAAGAAATATCAATGATATCTATCTACAACTTCTACACATTCGAAGCCCAACACCATCGTGATAAATAATACAATCCATCTGCTGTGTATCCTAAAAATCAATGTAAGTTTTTTGCTAGTAATTGCTCCTAGGAAGGCTAATTATCATCGAGGACTAGTTAGACAAATTAGTGTATCAAATTCTATAATGATTTTTGAACCAAAGCTTTAATCAAGATTATGATGAAATTCATCGGTAATTCCAACTAAATTTATAGAAAATTTTGGACCTTGGTTCTGCATCCCACTATGGTGAAGTGTGAGCTGATAGTTAAAACATTTAATACAAAATATTTTGCACAATTTGATCAAGGATCTTCATCTTGTTATCTTACCTCAATTTACATGTTTTAAATTTAATTTTGTTAGAAGATGATTAAAGTGGGACTCCCAAATGCATGTCAAAACCCACAAATCACAAACAATTACTTAAGATATCATATGCAGAGACTCTTTACTCACAAAAAAACTTATAAATAGCAAACAAACTCATGCTCTTTTATTGAATTTCAAAGCCAACAAACAACATCAATTTTAATTCCTATTTCAATAAGAAAAATAAACCTGTCACATTCTTCATAGCACTTCTATTTCAATGCAACAAATTTTCTTGAAAAATTTCTAGGTTTTGTGCTCCTCCTTCCCAGCTTTTTGACACATTTTAAAATTTTCAATTTCATTTAGAAATGAGGAAGTTATGCATGTTTTACTGAGACTAGTTCTCACAATCATGACTTCTAACCCTTTTCCTCTATAATGCTAGTCAACTTTCCTCCTCTCCATTCTGGGCATGGGATTCATGCATTTAGCCCCTTAATTGTTCTTTCTGGACAATTTTCAAATATTTTCTTGAATTGACATCCATTATCTCATTCCTGCACCTCCACTACCTCATGCACTTGCACCACAAAGATTCCAACATTGATGAGAAATAAGTTTCAAACTCACGAGAGTTACAAAGGAGCCCAAATTGGCAAATTCATTCCTGATCATGGGATTTAGTGTTGACATTTAAATTTTGAATAAAATCAATTTCAAGCACCAAAAATTCCAAAATTCAATTTAATTGCTCAACCTTACAAAATAATTTAATATTGAAAATAAATCATGCCTGCAAGACCACAACCTAAAAAAATTAAAATAATAAATAATTGTGATGTGTAGGATTTCTCATGCACCCAGATGCTCCTGCATCAAACAACCCGGGTAAGAAAAAAAATGTTCCATGAGTGGGAACTCATGAACATTTGAATATCCTGTGTTTGTTCATCATCCACCTCTCTTCCTTATCTACTTGATTTTTCTTCTTCTCCTTGTTATGAAACTTCTTGTCTCTCCCTTCCTTCATCTTTCCCTTCTTTCTTCCTCTCATGTAATTCATCTTACTGTACCAAGGTTCATCTTCCCACTTCCCTTTATCATTCTTAATTTTTGCATATAAATCGACACTAACAACATCATAAAAATCAATAAATTCGTTTTGCACATTCCCTTCACTTATTCGTTCTTCACTTACTTCTTCCTCTTTTTTTACAACATACTTTTCAATCTCCCCATATCCTTCAATTCTAACCATATCACTTACATACAAATTAAATTCATCAAAATATTCACAAAATTTAAATTTTACCTCATCTTTCAATGCTACAAGTCTTGCTTCAACCGTTGTCAATGCAAGCCACTCCTTATCAAATGCTGCAATCTATATTAATAAGTCATCTTCTTCTTTATTTTATTTGTTCCTTCACTTTGAACCTCATTCACCATCTTCTTGATACACTCTTCTTCACTTTGTTTTCCCAAAAAAATTAATGTTTCCAAGTCCTTCAATGAACCAAAATTTGCTACAACTTCATGGTTATCTTCCACAACAATACCATTCTTTTCATGCACAAATTCATGTATCTCTTTCAAATCAAATTTTATTTCACAAATATCATATGAATGACTATTTATTTGTATGTTTTGTATGTTTTCTTGCTTCTCTACTACTGCCCCAACTTCACAATCACCATATTCCTTTATTATTTCTACATGCAAATCAATATTTACTTTGTAAAACTCAAAAGAAGGAGATAATACCTCTGTTTTTGCTGCTACAACTTATTTTCCTATCCATACAACTTCATTTTTCTTCTCTTTTATATCTTCAACAAGATGCATATTAGTTGCTACCTCTTTATTTTTCTATTCTTTCTTTGTGTCTTTCTTCTTTTCTTGCTTTCTTTCATCTGTATTTGTGTGGGTTGCTCCCACATGAATTTCTTTCCATGCTCTTTCCATCATAGGGCTACAACACTGCACTTAAATATTCTTCTTTTTGCTGTCCTCTTTTCCAAACCTTTTCTTTTCCTCTTTCTTCTTTTCGATGTCCTCTATTACAACTTCTTTTCCTTCTTCATTTCTTACACACAAATCATTAATTGAAAACTCATTATGATACAAACAATATAGTTTAACTTCATCTATTTTTTGATCTTCCTCAACTGTAGCTTTCTTCTTCATTCCCAAGCTTTCCTCAAAGGTATCCAATCTTCTATTTTCTTTAAATTTACAATGAGCTTTTTTTCTCCCACCTTTTTCCAATACTCTTTCAAAAATAAAATTCTTACAGGTCTTCTAATGAACCATCTTGTCTCCTTTTTCAAATTTATTTTAGAGACTCTCAAGTCCCTATGTAGTTACAAGTCCTCCTTGCAACAATCTCTCACTCACACAACTATCCTGTACCCAACAAAGACTTTGGAAGATGCTTTCTCTACCCACCCTCTCTTAGTGGAGGAACTCTACACCTTCTACCCAACTTTATCTCTACTGGAGGATAGTAGGACCATAGGACCTCTTTCATACTTGCAACAAACAAACATTCTCACAACTCTCTCTCATGAATTCATCACTTCACTCTTCACCACTCTTCACCAATAGGTCCTGGTGCATACTCTACACTCTCAAGATCTTCTGGATTTGATACCATTTGTAGCAAGTGGGACTCCCAAATGCATGTGCAAACCCACAACTCACAAAAAATTGCTCAAGACATCATATGTAGAGACTATCTGCTCACAAACAAACTTATAATCCACCACATAAACAACAAAAAAAATCATGCTCTTTTATTGAATTTCAAAGCCAACAAACAACATCAATTTTAATTTTTATTGCAATAAGAAAAATAAACCCGTCACATTCTTCATACCACTACTATTTCACCACAATAAATTTTGTTGAATGGTTTCTTGGTTTTTTTGCTCCTCCTTCCTAGATTTTCAACACATTTTTAATTTCTCAATTTCATTCAAAAATGAGAAAGTTATGCATGTTTTACTAAGACTAATTCTCACATTCATGAATTCTAATCCTCTTCCTCTACAATTCTTGTCAACTTTCCTCCTCTATAATCTAGGTGTGGGAATTATGCATTCAGCCCCTTAATTATTCTTTCCTGACAATTTTCAAATATTTTCCTGAATTAACATTCATTATCTCATTCTTACACCTCCACTACCTCAAGCACTTGCACCACGAAGATTCCAACACTGACGATAAACAATTTTTTAACTCACGAGAGTTACAAAAGAGCCCAAATTAGCAAATTCATGTTTGAGCATGGGATTTAGTGCTGTCATTTAAATTTTGAATAAGATCAATTTCAATCACCAAAAAATCCCTTTCAATTTAATTGCTCAACCTTACAAAATAATTTGATATTGAAGGAGCATGAGGAGAAAATAATTTAAAAATAAATCATGCCTGCAAGACCACAACCTAAAGGAATTAAAATAAAACAAATAATTTTGATGTGTAGGATTGCCTATGCACGTAGATGCTCCTGCATTAGAAGAATAATTAAATTTAATTATAATGGTGAGCTGAATTGCTAATTATTGTATTTGCACTTTATCAACACATGGGATAGCTATTGCAAATATTTTTTGGATTGACATTTGACAGCTTGGCTTCAAGAAGAGTACTTTGAAGCATTGAAAAGATAGAGAATTAAATGGCTTGTTGCAACTTAATCATTATCAATATCCACTAATAAATCACAATAAATTTTACTCACTTATGGTCAAAACTTATAAATATGTTGAAATTTTTTCCATCAAACGGTGAAATATTTTTGTACATTAACTTTAATTTTCTTAGTATAAATGTTATATTAACTTATTAAATAATAATATTTTTGTAGAGTATACTATTCAATTTTTATTCACATACCGGTTTTTTGACAATTAAGAGTAGTATTAAATATATATGTCAAAGAAGTAAATAAATGAATAATACAAAAACTATAAATGTCTTTTTAGTTTGAAAAGCCACTAAATGAAGTCACAAAAGTATTTAAGTAGTTGAAGTACATAGCTAGCCAAAAAGGCACCATCCGTGACAAAAACCAACCATAAAATACATATTACAAGAGTTGTACAACAAAAAATAGATACAATTCATTACAAAAAATTCATTACCGTTATTAGAGGAGACTGAAAGCAGGGGATTAGGATGGTCCATAGATGCCCTAAATTGAGTTTTTGAGTAGGAGGTAAATTTAATTGAACAAAGTAAGAGTAGATAAGAAAAGGGCATCACCCAAATCCTTCCTCCAAAACTCTATATTCAATTGTGATTCATTTTTGGTATCATACACCAGACCATACCTCATAAAAACTAGGGCAAGAGCTTGCAC
>VDFB02034470.1:0-13373 GCA_007258455.2 Sequoia sempervirens
TAGGAATTCTTTGTTAATGCATTTTGATTTCATCAATATTCTCAGGTAGTTGGATAGATTTTTACAATGGCACCCAGCCAAGGCTTAAAAACACCTAGTTTTGGCTTGCATACAAATATCTAGATGATGGATATTCTAAATCTCCCTCCTGAATTGTTCTGATTGGACAAATTTTCAAATATTTTTGCTTTTTTTTGCTTGATACTTTTCATACGTTACTGCAACAGGTGAAACTGGTATTTCCCGGTGACATCCAACTTTTTTCATTAGTAATGGAAAATGTTTTCAGCTTAACTATAGTTAAATTTCGAACAAGACTGTTTTATTGAGCTTCACTATAGAAAACTACTGATCTTGCAATTCCCCTGAAGGGAAGTCTCAAAGGAGACACAAAATGTCAAAATTAAAAACAATACACAGTAGTATCCAGATACATGTTATCATGTCTAACGGTGAAAATCTACAATATAATATATTTAAGGACTTCTTTATATCCAATTCTGACAATCAAAATATACAAAATTGAGCACAGTAGAATCTGATAAATCCTCAAGTAAATTGAAACGTTAACTATAAATATAACAGTGTAGTGGCCCTTTTCTATTATCCTAAAAATGCCACCACCTTCCCAGTTGGCTCTGACATGGCGATTGCATATGCAACTCGTTGAAGACTTCTTCAGATGTATCAAAGAAAATTATTTTATGCGTCATTCGACCTGAATCAAATTGATTATTTAAGGGGTTTGTGAATATTTTAAAAAAATCAGAATATTGACTTTTATAACTGGTCATGAATTATAATCTCAAAATTTTACAAATGAAAAAACAAAGGGCAAGCTAACTTTTAAGTTATAGAAAAAGGCTGTTCAAAAAAAGCCATAATTACAATTTGAATATCATTGACATTTCGGATCACACTACATGATCCATCATCATGGCAAGGATATGTATTGAATTCCATTAAAGAGCTCCTTGTGTACATAATTTTTTAGTTAAATTTTTAAGAATTTTGCTATCACAAGATTAAAAGAGTAGCAGACTCCATCCTAATTAACCACAGGTAATTAATATACATAATCTTTCCGCGTGATTTTGGTAGGTAACTTGTCAAGAGATTGGAATTGGGCGCTGTCCAGCCACTCTACCATTGATCTGTAGACAATCATCTGCCTTATAATGGGACATCGTCAACTTCTACCGATTTGACACTGTCTATAGGAGTTAGGCCTCATATAAACAACAGTTTGACCAGTTACTAGCAAATTTTATGATAATAGTATGATCATTACTCAATGCCACAAGCACCCAATTCAAAAATTCAAGCATATTCCTCTAAAAATCTGAATCTAAAACACCCAATTCATGAGTTATAAACCTATTATTCTGAAAACCCTGGATACAACACGCCCGTTTCTTAATCACAATTTTATGTCTTCAAAAGTTTTCGGTGAAATCCCATAAAGTGAGATGTAGTGGCCTGAAAATTAACTTAAAAAATGGAATTCGTGGGTACATTCCAATCTGAAACATACTCATTCATCCATTGAACAGAAATATTTAGTATAAAACCAAAACAAATGGATGAAAACTCCAACAAAAATCATTTGGGACTTACCGTGATATCTGGCAGCATTCTTTCATCTGCAAGCAAAACCGAACTGCCTTCCATCCTCTGTATGTATCAGAGGCTCATCTACATTAGTAAAAACATGTTACAAACTGCATAACTCCTGTTAGCTTACACGTTTTCTCTATTGACTTTCGTTGTTCATTTTGACTCGGTTGTGGGCATTTTATGGAAAAGTCATACACATGCCCAACAATCTATTTCTACAGACATACCGCCTCTGGGCATGCCAACTCATTTTATGAATGGTTTAAATTTGTTCCGTACTTCTAGAGGTATAAAGATTGTGCCGGCTATTCTGCACCTGGGACGGCAATTTCCTCAAATATTTAATATGTGTTTTAAGTTTAGACGCTATAGTCAGACGAATAATCCTAGTATTGTAAGGAAGGAATGTACAGAGTTGGTCAGGTCGCAAGGCTAGAGTTAGTTGTGGAAGGAAATTAGTGATAGAATATTATTTTTTTATTTTTTGGATTGGGTTGCGGGGTGGAGGAAGGCGGGTGATGAGAAGATAAATATATGAATCTTATAAAATTTAATCATGTTTAACATTAAAATATTTAATTTTAGAAATTTTAGAAATTATTTTTTATTAAAATGATTGGTTAAAAGAATTTGAATGTTAAGTGTCGAAGTATAAAGGTGAATTAATAGTTTTTACGTTGTTTTCATATGCATTATCTTTAAATAATAAATTTTGGTCAAACATTATCAACTAGTATTTTTATTAAAACATTTATTAGTACGTGTTATTATTATTATTTAATTTACTTATAATTTACTTATTTGTAGTTCAATTTACAAAAGATGATGCATATATAAGCAAAGTCAAATTCATTTCTAAAAATGACAAAATAATAGTTCACCTTCATTTTTCTTAAAAATCTATTGGTAACATACAAAACTTTTTAGCCGATCATGTTCACAAGAAATAATTTTAAAATTTATAATATGTTCATTTTATGGAGATCAAAATTTATTTAAGAGCATAAATTTTCTTTTGCTTATAATTGGTTCAAAACCAACTTATTAATAACTAATTAAATAAAAGTGGGCGGTTGGGTGGGCTCCCCCTCCCTGCCACTCTTTCCGCCACTCGAATTCCTGGGTGGGGTGAGGTGGCTGCGGGACGGTTCTTTGTTGCCAAGGTGGCCTTGCCATAATTTTTGATGTCCTTTCCTTTGGCCGAGGGGAGAAGTTGGTGTTTAATGAGCTTGGTTCTTGATTTCCGCGTAACCTTGGTGTTCGTCAGGGAGTATGTTTGGTTTGCATTCAAATTGTCCAAATTGCGACACGTCGGGTACGGGTTTCATTGAAATGACTGTCGTTTGGCCGAGTGGCGTCTCACTTCATTCGAAGTGATTATGGCATGTAGGCAGAGGAACTTAGTCCGTAGCAAATCTTCATGGCAAGGACGCGCTGATCGCCTTGCCATTATTCCTTCTCATGTGCGGAGGCCAGTCGGCTCATCTCACGAGTCTATTTATGGATCTGTTGTTATCTTTTTGTTGCTTTGTCTTCGTATTTTGGCATAGTTTATGTTTCTGTGCAGGGTGCGGTTGACATCATGGAGAGGTCGACAAAGTCAAAATTTACCATTCATATATCGGCGGATGGTTTGGAATGCTTTGGTGTTGACACTCTGATCTCTATGGTGGCTACGGAAAGGCAGATTGCCTTTAGGGAAGTCACTGACCAGAGACTAAAGCGCATTATGTTCGTGGATGATCCGGTGTCGCTGGTTGCGGTCAAAATGATTCTAGGTCTTGAACATCTGCAAAGACAGGAGTATGCCAGAGATAATGCCCACGTCTCCTCGCGTTTTTTGGCGGTGCTATTGGATTTGGAGACCCCGAAGAAGGTGGCATTGGAGCTGATGGAGCGCTTGTTTCGTGTCGACTTGCTCGGTGGCATTGAAGAAACTCTAAAGGCAGCCTTTTTAGGAAAAGGCATTCCGCGCCCGGCTGATTTGTCCCTTTTATGGGATACAGAGGAAGCTGTTAAAATTTACCCTTTTCTTTTAGATCTCAAAGGGCCTGCCCTATCGAGGCACAGAATGCTTGCGGAGGTGGCCGTGGACTTCTTGAAGAGAAAACTGAAGATGGTGGAGGTCGAGGGGATGGATTGGATAGATGGCTTTATATGTTTCGCGGAAGTTAATGGTTTTATGTGAGGGTTAGCCTCTGTGTCTGGTACTTCATTATCATTGTTAGTTTCTGTCTCTTTTCATACTCCTCGGTTCAAATTTTGCAAATTTTGTCTTGCTGGTCGTGGGTCGGCTTGTGACCCATTTTCTATGGTTTATGTGGTGGGTCTTTGGTGTTCTTATGGGACTGCTGTAACCGTGATCTTGCGTCCCGAGCAGGTTGGTGTTTTGTTTGGCCGTGAGCCATGGATAGTTTTACCTGCGTTGCAGACGCTTGTATTTTCCTCTCTTTTCAATATAAACTCTTATGTGCGTATCAAAAAATAATAATAATAACTAATTAAATAAAAATTAAATAACTTTTCCATATAGTTCTCATTAAAATGATTAGCTAAAATGTTTTGGGTGTTAAAGGGCAAATTTTTAGGAAGTATAAAGGTGAGTTTTGGGTGTTAAGAGTGGATTTTTTTTTATTTTTTAATTTTTTTTAAAAGAGTGGATTTTTAGGAAGCATAAAAGTGAACTATGTTAGAATTAGTTTAATTTATTCTCATGCACTTAAGCTAAACTTGGAGTGTTTTTTTAATGTTAACTTGAGCTATTATTAGATCATTTTGTCTTATTGCATGAGATGTTAACACTTGTCATGATCTAATCCATTTATCATTTAGGGTTGCTCCTATAAAGCACTCAATCCTCATTGTATTATCATAACATTTTGACAACTTTTTGGGAACTCATGATCTCCTTGAAGACTCATGAGGTTATTACATAGCTTTTTCTTCTTGAGGATATTGCATATTATTGTTTGCAACTCTCTTGTGTCGAACGTGTCTTTGTTCATTGTGTGATCTTATGGTTCATGTTTTTCACAATTCTAACATGGTATTAGAGCTTGGATTCAATGAACCCCTTCTCGATTTTTGAGTTGTTTTCTTCAACAAGGATTACAAGCTTTAGATCTACAAATATCCATTGTATTTTTTGTTTGTTTTGGAGTTGGGTGATATTTAAGTGCATTTCGATGCAAAAAGGACCTCACATTTGCATTCAGGAGGCTAATTTGATGAATTTTGATTATAAATTTATCCAAATTTGGTAGCGAGAACTTTTGAGGCAACAAAAATTTAGTACATGGGTTGTACAGCCTTTGTAAGCCTTGTACTACAAATTTTTCAAAAAAAATATTAAAAAGAAATTTTTTTAAAAAATTATTGTTTTAAATTTTTTTTAATTTTAAAGCATCAAATTCAAAAAGGGTTATGGTTTTATGGAAATTCATTAGGGGTAGTTGAAGGGTACCTACGCATGCAAGCCCCATGCCTCTCGCCACTGGCAATGTGTGGTTCGACAAGCAACTTCTATTACCATCGATGCTACCACATAATTGCTCACGCGATCATTACATTGTTGATTGGCAGATTCTTTTTTCCACCCAGCATCCCTTTATCGATGATAAAAAAAAAATTGAAAAACCCACGCCGCCGACCACAAACCTTTTGGTAACTTTTCCTGGTGCCTACGTCAACTTTTCCCTATGAATCTATCAAAATATTCTATCGAATCTTTTTTTGATGATCAATTTTTTTTTTAGCACAAGGAATATCTCCTAAAATATTCCACTGACATCAACATGGTGTCATGCTAATGTTAGCAGTATGGTCGCACAGTAAGGCCCCTTTCAAGCCCCTTTGGCCCTAAAAGAGATGTTTTTTTCTTTTGGCCATAACTTAGGCATATAATATCAAAATTGGGCAAACAAGATATCATCAAAAAGTTGGTTCCATCAATTTTTCAATGGTGTGGATCTTATCATCATTTTTTTCTTATGGTGCATTATACAACTTGTTAAAGTCAGAGGTGTTGTTTTCACTCGGCAAACTCATAAATTTTGACATATTTCTTTATTTTTCATGATTCTACTGGTGTTGGGATAGTCTATCAGAGCTTTTCACAACCATCCATGCACTTTTTCCAATTTTTTTCCAAGTACATTTCATTCATTTTTTTGTGTTTTCACACTCTAGTGAATTACTTGGACGTTTTAGCTCCTGGAAACTTTTTGTTTGCATGGGATGACTCATTTTTTGTTTTATATTATTTCTAGTATTTTGTCCTATTTGAACATTATAGACATATTTTGTAAGCATATTCTTTTTTGTAGATGCACTAAGATAAAGTGTCATTCTAGTGTATCTTTTTGTGGATCGCACATCCTATTGTGCCTTTTTTACTCATACTATGATATTAAGTGTCATGGGGGGTTGTGTAGGATTTTTTATTTTTCTATCACACCTTTGTCAAGTGAGTGTCTCTTCCATGACAGTAGTGAATCCTGGTGATTCTTGCCTCGTGTGTGTGTCCTAGTTTGCACACCCTTTTATTTGAAGGTACTTTTCTATTGCACGTTTAGGTGTTCTTGTTTCTTGTACATGCACTTCTTGTTTTCACACAGTTTCATTGGATTTGTCTTGGCTCTCCCTTGTTAGCATTATGGTGGGGTTTCTACTGATGGTCCCATTGCTTCCTTAGTTTCACATTAGAGTGAGCTATGTATATAGTATTTATTCTTATGTACTAGGCAGATGTAGTGGCTAGTTACACATGCATTTCAATGAGATGGAGCATTTTCTATATGGACACTCTTGTATTCCTATTTTTTGGAGGCAACCTTCCATTTTTATTTGATCAGTGTTCTTTAGAGTATTGGTATCTATATTTTTTACTTACATCTTATATGTTGAATAGTGTTGATGGGGTTAGTCATGTAGATTCATGTTCCATCTGTATCTTTGATTGCTAGATGTTTTCCTTTATTTTCCAGCTAATTTGAGTAGTGTCATTAGGAGCACTCATGTAGATTCTTTTCTTCTTGATCTTGATCATCATCTATTTCAAAGGATTTTATTCATTTCAACACTATAACAATCATCATTCAACAATTTTCTACAACTTCTTCATGTTTCAATTATGTTCTTCATGTTCCTATTAATTTTGGGACACTGTTTTAGAGGCTTTCAATCCTTCATTTTATCTTTCTCTCTTTTAGATAGGATTTTTGTCCCATTGGGTTTTCCTCCTTTTCTCCAATTGTGATAGATTAGATTGTTTATACATGGGTACTTCACCGAGCCTTGTTTGTTGGGACCCATCATGCATTCTCTTTTAGGGTTTCTAGCTACTCACTAAGTTCATCTTAAGGGGGGTGTTAGATAACCATACATTAGCTAATAATTAATTAATATTCTCATACACTTAGCTAATAATTAATTAATATTCTAATGCACTTAGCTAAATTTAGGAGTGCTTTTTAATGTTAACTTAAGTGAGCTATTATTAGATTATTTTGGCTCATTGCATGAGATGTTAGTTCACTTGTCATGATCTAATTTATTTCTCATTTAGGGTTGATTTTATAAATCAATCAACCCTCATTGTATTATCATAACCTTTTCACAAATTTTTGAGAACTTATGATCTCCTTGAAGACTCTTGAGGTTCATTACGTAATTTTTTCTTGTTGAGGATATTGCATATTATTGTTTTTAGCTCTCTTGCATGGAAGGTATCTTTGTTTGTTGTTTGATCTTGTGGCTCATGTTTTTCACAATTCTAACATGGTATTAAAGCTTGGATTTAGTGAACTCCTCTATTTTTGAGTTTTTTTCTTTAACAAGGGTTTCAGACTTCAAATCTACAAATCTCCATTATTCTTTTTGTAATTTTTGGAGTTGGATGATTTTTAGGTTTTGGGTGCAAAAAGGACCTCATGATTGTGTTTAGGAGGTCAATTCAATGAATTATGACTATAAATTTTTCCAACTTTATCATCGAGACCTTCTGAGGCAAAACAATTTGGTACAAAGGTTGTACGACCCCTTTACGACCTGTACAATAATTTTTTCAAAAAAAATTAATAAAACAAAATTAAATATATATTTACTTTTTTTAAAAAAAAATTATAAAAATTAAATTAAAAGGGTCAAATTCAAAAAGGGGTTGCAATTTTTGTGGGGGTGGATTTATTAGGGGTACCTGCAAGGTACTTATGCATGTAGGCCCTGTGGGCCCCATGCCTTACACTAACAATAATGTGTGGGTTGGTCAACGACTTCTATTGTCACCGATGGCTACCACACAACTACATATTAGCCATTACATTACCAACCAGGGGCTTATTTTTTCATCCAACATCCCTTCATCGACGATCAATAAAAAATTACGACAATTCCATGGCACCAACCACAAACTTTTTGACAACTTTTCCAGTGCCTACATCAACTTTTCTCGATGAATCTATCAATATATTTTGTCGAATATTTTTTCTCAATGATCTAATTTTTTTGGGCACAATAAATATTCCCTATCTAATATTCCACTAATGTTAGCAATACGACCGCAGGGCAAGGCCCCTTTCAAGCCCCCTTTGGCCCTAAAAGAGCTATTTTTCTCTTTTGGCCATAACTTGATAATATAATATAAAAATTGGGAAAACAAGATATATATATCATTGGAAAGTCAGTTCCATCAAATTTTTAATAGTGTGGGATTTATCACCATCTTTTATTGCTAGTGCATTCTATAACCTATTAAAGTTAGAGGTGTTATTTTCACTCTCGAGCTCATAATTTTTGACCCGTTTCTCTATTTTTTGTGATTCTAGTGGCATTGAGATAGTCTCTTAGAGCTCTTCACAATCATCCATACACATTTTCTATTTTTTTCTCTAGGTTCATTTTATTTAGTTTTTTGTATTTTCACACTTTGGTGAATTACTTAGACGTTTTAGCTCTTGGAAACTTTTTGTTTGCATGGAATGACTCATTTTTTGCTATTATATATGTATTTCTAGCATTTTTTCTTATTTGGGCATTATAGACATGTTTTTTAAGCACTTTTTTTTTGTAGATACACTAAGATAAAGTGTCATTTTGTTGTATCTTTTTGCAGATTTCTCACATCCTATTGTGCCTTTTGTACTCACACTATGATATTAAGTGCCATGGGGGGTTGTGTTGGCCTTTTATTTTTCCATCACGCCTTTGTCAAGTGAGTGTCCCTTCCACAACAGTAGTGAATCTTGGTGATTTTTACCTCATGTGTGTGTGCCATAGTTTGCACACCCTTATTTGCAGGTACTATGCAATTGCATGTTCAAATGCTTTTGTTTCTCCTACATGCACTTTTTGGTTTCACATAGTTTCAGTGGATCTATCTTGGCTCTCCCTTAGAATTATGGGGGATTTCTACTATTGTTGCTAATGCTTCCTTGGTTTTGCATTGGAGTGAGCTAAGTATATAATATTTGTTCCTATGTACTAGGTGGGTGCAATGACTGGTTGCCCATGTATTTTGGTGAGAGGGAGAATTTACCATATGGACACTCTTGTATTTCTATTTTATAGAGGTGACCTTTTTGGTTTCACATAGTTTCAGTGGATTTACCTTGGCTCTCTCTTGTTAGAATTATGGGGGATTTCTACTATTGTTGCTAATGCTTCCTTGGTTTTGCATTGGAGTGAGCTATGTATATACTATTTGTTCCTATGTACTAGATGGGTGCAATGGCTAGTTACCCATGTATTTTGGTGAGAGGGAGAATTTACCATATGGACACTCTTGTATTTCTATTTTCTAGAGGTGACAGGTTCCATTTTCATTTGATCAGTGTTATTTAAAGTACCTATATTTTTTACTTGCATCTTGCATGTTGAGTAGTGTCATTGGAGTCACCCATGCAAATTCATGTGCCATCTATATCTTTGATTGCCAAATGTTTGCCTTTGTTTTCTATCTGATTTGAGTAGTATCACTAGGAGCACTCATGCATATTATTGTCTTCATGATCCTAATCACCATCTATTTTAGAGGAGGTTCTTCATTTTAGCACTATAGCAGTCATCATTCAATAGTTCTCTACAACTTCTTCATGCTTCAATGATGTTATTCATGTTCCTATTATTTTTGGGACACTATTTTGGAGGCTTTTCAATCTTTCATTTAATCTTTCTCTCTTTTACAAAGGATTTTTCTCTCACTAGGTTTTTCTCCTTTTCTCCAGTTGTGAGAGATTAGATTGTTTGTACATGAGTACCTCACCAATCCTTGTTTGTTGGGACCCATCATGCATTCTCTTTTAGGGTTTTTAGCTACTCCCTAAGTTCATCTTAGGGGTGGTGTTAGAGTAATCATACATAAGCTAATAATTAATTAATTATTAATCTAATTTATTTGTGTGCACTTAAGCTAAACTTAGGAGTGTTTTTTATGTTAACTGAAGCGAGCTATTAATAGATCAATTTGGTATCATTGCATGAGATGCTGACACTTGTCATGATCTAATCCCTTTCTCATTTAGGGTTGACCGTATAAATCACTCATCCTCATTGTATTATCATAACCTTTTGAGAAATTTTTGAGAACTCATGATCTCTTTGAAGACTCTTGAGGTTCATTATGTCGCTTTTCTTGTTGAGGATATTGCATATTATTGTTTTCAACTCTCTTGCATGGAAGGTGTCTTTGTTCATTATTTGTCTTATGGATCATGTTATTCATAATTCCAACATGGTATCAAAGCTTGAATTCAATGAAACCCTTCTAAAATTTTGAGTTATTTTTTTCAACAAGGATTACAAGCTTCAGATCTACAAATTTTTATTTTTATTTTTGCAATTTTGGAGTTGGGCAAGCTTTAGGTGCATTTTGGTGTAAAAAGGACCTCATGGTTGTATTCAAGAGGTCGATTCAATGAATTTTGACTATAAATTTTCCCAACTTTAGCATCAAGAGCTTCTAAGGAAAAAAAAATTGGTATAGAGGTCATACGACCTATACAAAAAAAAATTCATAAAACATTAAAAAAGTTTTTTTTTTAAATATTATTTTTTTAAAAAGTTTTTTAATGAAAATAAAAAAGGGTCAAATTCAAAAAGGGGTTGCAATTTTTGTGGGGGGTGGATTTATTAGGGGTACCTGCGCATGCAGGCCCTACAAGCCCCTACCTCTCGTTGATGGAAATGTGTGGGTCAGTTGGGGGATTCTATTGCCATTAACGACTACTACATAGCCACTTGATGGTCGTTGCATTATCGATCAATGACTTCTTTTTGTTCCAGCATCCCTTTATCAACAATCAATTTTATTTTTTTGCAAATCCACGATGCCGACCACAAACCTTCTAACAACTTTTCCTAGAGCCTACATCAACTTTTCCTCGTGAATCTATCAAAATATTCCATCAAATATTTTTTCTCGATGATCATATTTTTTCAAGAACAAGGAATATTCCTTGAAGCATTTTACTGATGTTAGTAGTATGACCTCAAGGTGGGATCCCTTTCAAGCCCCCTTTGGCTCTAAAAGAGCTATTCTTTTCTTTTGGCCATAACTTGGACATACAGTATCAAAATTGGGCAAATGAGATATCATCAAAAAGCTAGTTCCATCAAATTTCCAATGGTGTGGGTCTTATCACCATTTTTTGTTGTTGGCGTATTTTACAACCTATTGAATTTAGAGGTGTTGTTTTCACTCTCAAGCTCATAAATTTTGACCTATTTCTCTATTTTTCGCGATTCTAGTGGTGTTGGGATGGTATCTCGGAGCTCTTCGCAACCATTCATGCACTTTTTCTAGATTTTTTCCCTAGTACATTTTTTTTTTGTGTGTTTTCACACTCTAGTGAATTACTTGGATGTTTTAGCTCTTGGAAACTTTTTGTTTGTATGGATATCATTTTTTGTTGTTCTATATGTATTTCCAACATTTTGCTTTATTTGGTCATTGTAGACATGTTTTATAAGCACATTCTTTTTTGTAGATGCATTGAGATAAAGTGTCATTTTGGTGTATCCTTTTGGGGATTTTGCACATCTTGGTGTGCCTTTTGTACTCGCACTATGATATTAAGTGCTATGGGGGGTTGTGTAGGCCTTTTGTTTTTCTATCACACCTTGTCAAGTGAGTATCTCTTCCACGACAATAGTGAATTCTAGTGATTCTTGCCTCATATGTGTGTATTTCATGGTTTGCACACCCTTTAAATTATGTACTATTTAGTTGCTCATTTAGATGTTTTTGTTTCTCCTATATGCACTTCTTAGTTTCACATAGTTTCAATAGATTTGTCTTGGCTCTCCCTTGTCAGCATTATAGGGGTATTTCTACTATTGGTGCTAATGCTTCCTTAATTTCGTATTGGAGTGAGCTATGTATATAGTATTTATCCCTATGTACTAGGCGGATGTAGCAGCCGGTTACCCATGTATTTCGATGAGATGAAGCATTTACCATATGGACACTCTTGCATTCCTATTTTCTAGAGGCAACCTTCCATTTTTATTTGATTAGTGTTCTTCGTACTATTGGTTCCTATATTTTTGACTTGCATCTTGCATGTTGAGTAGTGTCATTGGGGTCACTCAGAAAAATTCATGTTCCACCTATATCATTGATTGCTAGATGGTTTCCTTTTTTCCATCTAATTCGAGTAGTGTCATTAGGGGCACTCATGCAGATTCTTGTCTTCTTGATCATGATCATCATCTATTTCAGAGGGGGTTCTTCATTTCAACACTATAGCAATCATCATTTAATAGTTGTCTATAGCTTCTTTGTGCTTCAATGATGTTCTTCATGTTCCTATTATTTTTGGGCTACTATTTTTGGAGGCTTTTTGGTCCTTCATTTCATCTTTCTCTCTTTTGGAGAGGAGCTTTCTCCTACTAGGTTTTTCTCCTTTTCTCCAATTATGAGAGATTAGATTGTTTGTACATGGGTACCTCACTAGGCCTTGTTTGTTGGGACCCATCATACATTGTTTGTTAGGGTTTTTAGCTACTCCCTAAGTTCATCTTAAGGGGGGTGTTAGAGTAATCATATATTAGCTTATAATTAATTAATCTTTAATTAATTATTAGTCTAATTTATTCTCACACTTAAGCTAAACTTAGGAGTGTTTTTTATGTTAACTAAAGTGAACTATTTTTATATCATTTTGTCTCATTGCATGAGATGCTAGCACTTTTCATGATCTAATCCCTTTCTCATTTAGGGTTGCTCCTATAAAGAACTCAACCCTCATTGTATTATCATAACCTTTTGACAACTTTTTGAGAACGCATAATCTCCTTGAAGACTCTTGAGGTTCATTATGTAGTTTTTTCTTATTGGGGATATTGTATATTATCGCTTGCAACTCTCTTGCATGGAAGGTTTCTTTATTCATTATTTGATCTTGTGGCTCATGTTTTTCACAATTCTAACAAACTATTATTTTACAATGATTTTTACATTGCTTCACATTATCTTTTATAAGTTAAGCTACAAATTAAATAATAAAGTGAACTATTATTTTGCATTTTTTTTAGGAATGTTAAAAATAATATAATAAAAGTTTATTAATTTAATTTAAAAAAATTTAAGAGTTGGATTTTGAGAACATATATGACCAAAATTTATATTCTTTTAAAATAACTTTAATGATAATTAATTAATTTATTTTAAGAAATATTCTTCATTAAATGTTTAATAATATATTTATATAGTATTATTATATAAATCTAAAATGTACAATTATAAAATAATATATAAA
>VDFB02034471.1:0-17132 GCA_007258455.2 Sequoia sempervirens
TTGCCGAAGATTTTAAGATGAATATTTTTTATGGGCACCTGGTTGATAAAATTTTCTAAGGCAGAACAAAATAAAAAAATTTTGAGGCAAGAAGAAAAATAAGTTGCCTTGGTTAAAAGTTGGAGCTGGATACTTAGGTGATTTTTGATGAAATATTTGGAGGGGGAAATATTCTTCCAAGCCAGAGTGAAGATATGAAAATTTTCTAAGGAAGATGATGAAGTCGGAGTCTTCTAAAATGCACCCTCAGAAAGGAGAAATTTGTCTAAGGCATGAAGAATGTGAAGCTAAAGTGAAACTGAAATATCAGGATGAAGGTGTCAGGATGGCGCGCAGATGTTGAAAAGATATGAAGAAAGTAAGGTTTGATAGAAAATAAATGTTCTGGAGATCGATCAACCTTGGAAATCAGAGTATGGAAATCAGGTAAGTGAAGGTGAATTTATATTATGAAGTGTTTTGATGCTCTTTTTGTAGGGTGAACTTCAAGGCCCATGATCACTTGGGGAGATGGAGTGAGTACTTGGAAGAAATGGCTAAGTGTTGACCAAGTGTGCACTCAGCTTAGGAAGGCGAGTGGCAAAGGAGAACGGGTTGAGTCCAAGATTGGAGAATCCTTCAGGATGAGGATGAAGAAATGATGAGGACCTAGGTGTTAAAGAGTCATCTTCAAGCGATAAACGCCCTCAAGGCTAAGGATGAGGAGTGAACAAAAGGCCTTAATGTTAAAGAATGACAACGCAATGGGCTAAAGAGAGAAGCAGAGAAATTATCCTCTAGTTTAAAGTACTTCGATGACCCGAAAGATGTTCTCCAACGTGCTTCGTACAACTCAAGATACAGTGGCAGGAAGGGGGAAAATCACCATCAAATAGGTTAAAAAGTTACAGCCTTGTAGTCAGATCAAGAACGTGCTTGCCATACCAGTCCAAGAAGTTGAAGCCACAATGATCAGACTCATCCAGTTTGTAGTGAGAAGAACAAGAACAATGTGAACACATTTCCCGAAAAGAATCTTCTAGAAGGATGATGGACATTAATGGCTCATTTATTACCCCACTCCTCTTGGTGGCGGTTTTTAGGGTGAATCTTGTTTAGGGCTGATGTGGCTCGATCTGAGCCCTCCATTTGATTGTAATCTAAGCCATCCATTGGACTGGGCCAACTATAAAAGGGGCATCCCCCCTCATTTGTAATGGATTAGACAGTAGAGATTAGAGTAGAGATAGAAAGATAGAGAGACAACTTAGAGATAGCTTAGTAGAGATTGATAGTGTAGTTGAAGAAGAAGGAGAGTTTTTCCTTTGAAAACTTTGTAAGAAATTGTTGTGAACACTCTCATAATAAAAAGGGTTTTCATTGATGATGATCTTATCTTTTGTTGTGAGTAGCTAGCAAGGTTTCTTCATCCTTCTAATTCGAATAGTAGCTTAAAGTAAAGTAAATTTCATTTCATGCAAGTAGTTAGTAATTGTGGAATGTGGTCTTCAATTTGAACAAAGTTCATCTATCCATACCACTAGTGGCCTCATTGATGGTGAGTTCACGTTGCATGGTCAACTGGAAACTTGTGGACTTAACTTTGATTATGATCTTCATGTTGGTATGTGTCGTTGTGATGGTGTCTTCATTGTTGAATTGTAATCTGAATATCTTTAGTTACTCCCCTTGAAGAGTGCACCGGTTATGTGGAAGCTGTCCGAAGTGAGGCAAAGCGGAATCTGGTTGAAGCTTGTGAAAATTGATCTCCACATCCCACGCATAGATTAATCCATAGCATCTTCTATCCCTGCAACCATTTCAATTCAGTACTTTCTGGTTAGTTTAGGAAGCAAAAGATTTATAGACAAACCTTTCGAGCATTCAAAATTCCTTTCTCCATTGTTGAAATTTTTTGTAAGTCCCCTTGAAATACCAGCAAATCACATCGAGCCAACTAAGACTATCCACTGCATGAAGGAATCTTGGAGTTGAATGCATGATCTTTCTAGCAATCTTAGCATGCAGGAAATTTTGTTCAAGAGAGGATAGAGTCACCATTGGTAACTTTATTTTGTGTTGGTGCGGTCATGGAAAACACATCAACAAGAAGTAAATACTAAATACAACATTTTACACCTTTCCTCTTCCCTAATTTTGTGAAAGCTAGGGAAGAGGTAGATGCTCTAGTCCTTTGACTACGTAGTACTAGTGGCTCCTCGGTTGGCAAGGAAGGTTGTGGCTGAGGCTCAAACACTATCTTGGAAATAGCTAACTCTACCTCTGGAAATGACTCCTCCTCATCCTTAGGAATGTCATCCAACCCTACATCTCATGTTGCACCCACATCCTCCATTTCCTATCTCTTGAAATCAAGAATGTTGTCTGCAGTAAACAATGGAGGTTGCCCATCTCCGATCACTGTATGGATCTATCTCATTAAAATCAATAGGATCCAGTGATTTGTCCTTTATTCTTTTTGTGCGCAACTAAAGGTTGTATTGCACAAACGCAAGGTCACTGAGGCGTTTTTGAGCTAATTTGTTCCTCTTCTTCATGTGAAAGGCCTCAAACAATCTCCAATTCTTCTCACAACTAGATGCACTACAAGGTTGACGTAGTATACGGAGGGAAATTTTTTGGAGGTGTTTGGTATTTCCACCCCAATTTTTCAACCAAGCCTCTACAAAAAAATATTTAAGAGTTAGAAAGCAAATTCAAAGTCAAAACTCATTTTATCAAACTATAAGATGCATGTGAAATAAACTTAAAAGACTCCCAATTTTATACCTGGTGGTAGAGTGGTTCTTCCTCGAATAGCTAGGTCTAAAGAAAAGAGTTTACCCCTTCCTTCCCTATAAAGATCCAACTCCTAGATAATGAGGTCTCTCGCCTCAATGTTGGGCTCCATCCTCTGAATGCATGTCGTGAGCCCCTCCATAACCTCTCCATTAGGTTTGGAGAAGTTGTCTGAGAAGAAAAAAATTGGGTTGAGGAAGTACCATGTTGCATGGATGGGTTGGTGGAGTTGATTGTTCACCTCCTATCAACAATCTCCCATATAGGATCAAATTTGAGGTTTACCCCCATGTAATAACTTTTGATAGCCTCTTTTGTCCTATTCATGGCTTCATAAATATATGCCACTGGGTCTTGATCCCCATCTACCAAGCGGGGGAGTCTAATCTAACCAAGGGCTTTGACACCTTTATTACAAATACAGAAAGATTACAGTTACAAATTTATAATGAAAGACCTAAATTAAAAAATATATATATATATATATTGATTATTCAACTTGAGACTTGAGTTTAAATATTAAAAAAAGTTGAAGTTACCTTCACGATCTCTGTAGCTCTTTCTGCAGATAGGCTATCGAAGACTATTCTTGAAACTCTATCTCCTTTGGGCTTCTTTAACTATGTGGAGTCCACCCATGCTTGACTCACAAACATTTGTTTCAAAGCAGTCAAAGACCCCAAAATTCTTTGCAACATTAGGAAAACTATTGCAAACCTTGTGGCATCCGATCTCACCAACTCCTTCATTTGTGTATGATCTCTCATCAAGCTAAGAACCCAAGGGTGATTGTAGATAAAAAATTTGATGCTCCTTGCATCATCTACAATCACTGCCACCCGGCTAAGTTTTCCTATATCCTCCAAAAGAATTTCAAATCAATTCACCGCACATGGTGTGTTGAACAAGACAATTGAGAGGGGAGTGAATTAGTTGTAGAAATTTTAAATTTCAAAACCCTCAACAGAAGTTAGATTTACATGCATTCACAAAACTTTTACTCTACTAATATGTTTGATTGTTAAATTCTAAAACATAAACTGAAAGAAGTAAAACCATGCACACAATAACCCCATATTTACGTGGAAAACCATAGTGAGGATTAGCTCACAATATAAAGAATTCCAAAACCGAATACAAAGGTTCACTACTACAAAGGATCACTATCAAGAGAAGACATACTATCCAATGAGGGCTCACACACACATATCTCTCATCTCTCTATTTCTATTACAAACATCTCAACTCATACTTATACTTTCTTCAACCTTGAAATCCTTCCAAGGTTGGCCATACACAATTTTCATTTACAAATTCAAATTAGGTCATCACAAAGCATTCTCGTGGTGGAAGAGAATGAGAGTGACCCAAGCACATTGTTAATGAGGACCTAAATGAGCCCCAACATACCTCAACACACTTCCATGAACTTCACAAGTAGTGTTTAACACAATGTCATTCAACACCCGTGCAAACACATAAACCAATTAAGTACACGTATCTTTGACCTAGTCCAATCTTTCTAGACAACAAGCTTCACTTAAACATGATCTGGAGTAAGTAATAAACACTTGAAAATGCATCCAGAAACTTTGTAACAAACTTCACCTGAAGAGTATGAATATTTAGTACATTTGAATAACCTTGTTAGCTACTGAAATACACTGTAACTCAAAAACTCATCAACAACAACACCAAATCTCAATTCCTCTTGAAAAAATTAAGAGAGCAACCTTATCAACCTATTCTCTAAACCACAAGCCCTAAAACCACAATGCGGAGAAATTTGGAGAAAATAAATTTATTTTCTCTATTTATCAAATTTTCTCAAAAGCACTTGGAACCCAAGTACCAAAAAATCATTGTAGAACATACTTCACTCTAACACACCTCTAAACATAGCAACATTGGGATAACTCAATGTACTTATAGCACTTCAACATCTCAACTATGCATGCACAACCTGCAAACCTTCTTTATTACAATTTTCTCAATATCCTCAACATATGCAGCCAATAACAAACTTCCTTGACATCAATGACAATAGCAGTCAGTTGACATCAATGAAAACACCTTCATACTTCCAACAATCTCCTCCTTTGTCATTGATGGCAACAGAGGATATGAAAAAACATCAAAGATAACACAACAACTCTAAATAACTTTCTCATGATTTCTTTTACTTTCTCTCCCCCGTGTATATAAAATTTTCACATGATGCTTTCTCTCCCCCTTTCACATCAATGGAAAAGACAAAATATGTTTTACATTATTCTGTCCTTTGACATTGAACTAAGATCTATACTAGTATTGAATACTCCCCCTTAGGAGTATACCCAATCAACTGCACAATGATAATGCATGACACTACCTGCTCCCTCTAAGAGGTAGCCACCAAGTATCAATCCAGAAGGAAGATAGATCCATAGATCTATCAGACTGATACATCTCCATATACATCTAGTTCAAGAAAGGAGGGGGAATAACCCCCAACTTCTCCTGGAGATACTAAAAAATATCTTTAGGAAGAGCCTTAGTAAATATGTTAGCAATCTTATCCTTTGTAGGTATATACTCAAGATTTACTTCATTCTCCATAACCTTCTCTCTCAAAAAGTGATACTTTATAGATATATGCTTTGTCCTCGATTGCATCAATGGATTCTTTGAAATGTTAATAGAACTTGTATTATCATAGAAAATAGAGATGGGATCATCATACATTACTCTGATATCCATCAATGTCTTTCTCATCAAAAAAACTTGTGCGCAACAAGATGCTACAACAATATACTCGACCTCTACAGTGGATAAGGAAATTGAATCTTATTTTTAGCTAACCATGATTCCAAACTGCATCCAAGAAAGAATGCACCACCACTTGTACTTTTTATGTCATCAACATAACTTGCCGAATATGCATCTATATAAGCACTTAGTGTAATGTCAATATCCCTAGGATACCATAATCCATGATCTAGAGTGCCTTTTAGATATTTGAATATCCTCTTCACAATTACAACATGTGTTTCTTGAGCATCCTCTTGAAATCTAGTCACAAGACAAACAACATGCATGATATACGGTCTAGTAGCAGTTAAATACAATAGTCCTCCAATCATTGATCTATATTTTCTCTGATCAACCTTAAGAGAATCATCATCCTTAATTTGTAGCCAGTTACCATAGTATTGCATACTAGTTTGAAACCATCCATCCCAAATTTCTTAAAAATTTCTTTTGCATAGTTTGATTGTGAAATGAAAATCCATTTGTTTGTTTGATTGATTCGTGTAAGGAAGCTAAGGTAGCGGAACAACTTCCTACACTAATCTTCAGAGGAGAATAATGCAAAAAATTTACAAATCTTTATCAGTTATAGAAACTTAAATAGAAATAATCATAAATATCATGCATACCACGACATAGTAATTTACGTGGGGAAAACCCTTTCGGGAGAAAAACCCCACACTCCAAAAGCTGCCCAATATATTATTCAGTAAATCACAAAGATTACAATATACTTGCAGAGCAAGCTTCTCACAGGAGTATCACCACTTAGAGATCAAGAGACAATACGACTGCTATCAAACTCTCAAGAATCATCACAATCTCTACCATACCAGACTAGACATGCAAAATTCACATTATGCATTCGATCAGATTCGGTCAAATTAGCTCTTGCATTGGATCCATTCATCACCTTCATCCATTTAAATAATTTCATTGCCTAAGGTTATTTAAAATCAAAAAGCCATTTAAATCAAATCTTAAATCATTTTCCAAAGTCCAAAAAGTCAAATCAGTTAATCAGCATTAAATCAGCATAATCATCATTAAATTAATCTAATCCTAATCTAAGGCTAATCCCATCCCACTTGCACAATAAATCAATTTTATTGATTTATTAAAACAATCATTTTCCCTCAACATGACAAGTCAAACAGGGCATTTATTGCTGTTTTTCCTTGTCCCCCTCTCAGCATTTATGGCAAAATTTGAATTCAAATTTTCCCCCTCTTGGGCACTCTTCCCAAATCTTGCACACACATCAACTAATCACCACTTGACAAGTGTCCTCAATTCATTGGCTTGATTTTGATCCCACATTGGTCCCTCTTCAACATTTGGCATTTTGAAAATCTTTAAATAGGTGCATCATCCTCAAGCAAATGGCTTCACAATCTTCACAATTTCATGCAAGGTTACTCTCTTCACTTGAGATTTAATCTTGTTCATCATCACTCCACCATCTTCATAGCATTTTCAATTTGAGCTTTTATCAAGGATTGGGAAAGGGTCACTAGCACAAGTGACACCAATCCAACTATGGAATGGGTAGCTTGCTTTTGTTTTCATAATGTTTTAGTCTTTTTATCATCATTTGTGGCATTTTGAAAGCATTTGTAATGGATTTCATAGAGGTATTTTGATAGAGTTTGCAAAGCATCTAACCCTTTGTTTGAAGTTTAGTTTGCATATTTTGCATGATACTACCATTCATCCATGAGCCATTTATCCAATCCATTTTCATCCATATTCATCCATAGTCCAAGTTATCTTGATTTTGATGAAATTTTGGAGCACACTTTATGCTTGCTTACGGTAAACATCTTGACATGGGTCATCTTCATTGATCCTATCCTATCCTATGTTATCTGAGCTATGAAGCATTATCCAAATGAGCACTTGTTATCCGAACACCTTATCTTATCGCAAGATAATCCTTGGCATACGTTGCGTGCTTACCATATCCATCCATCCATTCACCTATCCGGCATCCATCCATGATATTCCATACATTGCTAGACATTAAGTGTATATCTACATTTCTTACTGATCCTATCCTATCCTATGTTATCCGAGCTTATGAAGCATTATCCAAAATGAGCACTTGTTATCCTAACACCTTTATCTTATCGCGAAGATAACTTCTTGGCATACTTTTCGTAGTTTTACCATATCCATCCATCCATACACTTATCTCGAAGCATCCATCCATGACATTCCACATTGCTAGACATCAGTGATATCTTAAAATCCTCAAATCAGAAAATCCAAAAATACCGTAAAAATCAGAAAATCCAAAAACATTCCAAAACATGTCAAAAAATCCAAAACAGGTCAAAAAGTTAGTCAAAATGTCAAAAACGGAGTCGTCTTGTCAAACTACGTCATCTCTGAGCTTGAACGTAGGCAAGTTGATCTTTGATCATCCCCCAAGACACTTAGGTCAGTCCTTTAGGAGTCGGTCATAATAAATCGACATTTCATCATGTATATCTTCATCTCAGAATCTCCATAAGTCATTAGCCTAACTAATGGTCTCTCGGGCAAGTATAACGAGGGCAAGGCTAATCTATCACCCCCTAGACTTCTAGATAGGTCTTGCTAGTCTTTGGTCAAAATCTCTAAAATCCCAAAAACATTGAAAACCGAAAATCAAAACATTTGTAAAACCTCGAAAAATACTAAAAATAGCCTCAAAACATTGCAAAACTCCAAAAACATCCAAATATTTGAAAAATCCATCCACCTCATCTCGCTTGCACCCGCAATAAACACCATTCATAATAAATCGTCATCACCCTCAACCTTTGATAAAACAGTCAGAAACAAGTCTAGAAGTCAAACGTGAAAACCTAAACTGTCAAAATCTCAAGTATAGGTCTGTCAGCAAGCAAGTTGGTCAACTCTTTTCTTATCAATGGCATATAAATCATAAATCAAGTTCATCATCATTTGATACAAAGCATGTCCTAGGATCCGTTCCGACAATGGGCACTTTTATCAAATCAACCACTTTGGGTAAACAAAACGACGTGTCATTAACATGTCCTAGGATCCGTTCCGACAATGGACATTATCTTTTGGCAATGAGTTTTGGCTCCCATCTTTTGAAACACATCTTTACAGGTATGAAGAACATTGGCTTGTTTGTGTACTTGATCTTTCTTTTGATTTTATCTATTGTACCTATTCCAAGGACTCTCGATGATATCCCAACTAAGGATTTAGAGATAGGAATGGGGCAACGATCATTATTATTTTGTCTCAT
This sequence comes from Sequoia sempervirens, assembly GCA_007258455.2. Taxonomy (NCBI): domain Eukaryota; kingdom Viridiplantae; phylum Streptophyta; class Pinopsida; order Cupressales; family Cupressaceae; genus Sequoia; species Sequoia sempervirens. The sequence continues at coordinate 8,837 of VDFB02034471.1, forward strand.
TATGCTTGTTGGACGCTCTGTAAAATAACTTGGTAAATACTTGCTTTGTTAGATGTATGGAGGATATTTCTATAGCTTGTTGACTATTGCATTGATTGGTTATAATTCCTTCCGTTTTGGTCCGAGATGTTTGAGACTTCTAAAGTGCATCCTAGCAAGGCTCTCGTGATGTCAAGTGTGAACAAGAAATACTCCTATCTCGCTTGTTGAGTCAAAGTCCATCACACTAAGTACAACGCCATCCTGGTCCTTTATACCTTGATGCATCGTACTTAGGCGTGTTATCAAAAATAAAGTAAGTGACCCTTTGAAAATCCCAATCCTTGATAAGCGAATATCATCATCATCTCTAATAAGGTCTCATTAGATCATGGACTTGTTGGATCCTCTTGTCATCACTTGATGTCTTCTTTTCCATGCTAACATAACATCACCAATGCATCCATCATGCATCCATCACATCTCTGCAAACCATCAATAAGCAGTTAGCATATCACATATCATTCATATCATACATCATAGGAAACATCGATCATTTCACATGCATTGCATATCATCGTCATAATATAGATCTGTTAGTCTAAGCATTTCATAAATCATCAGTTGCATAATCACAGCATATCACATCATCCATCTCATCCATCTCATATCATATCATCATTTAATTTGTTTAGAATAATATAGATTTGTTATTCTAAGCATCTTGAAATCATCTCATTTGCATTGTCGTCCATAACCATCCATTTTGAACCTCTTTATCGCGAGATCGACCCTCAAATCGAATCTTTTCGCTCGATCTCTCGAGGGGGCAATGTACCAGTGTACTTCTTTCCGCTGGGGCATCTGAAAAATCATGAAATTTTTTAATTTCGATTGCGGCAAGTTTATTCTTTGAACCAACGCAACAGGTACATTGCTTCAAAGAGGGGCAAAATGTAGACATGCAAAATTCACATTATGCATTCGATCAGATTCGGTCAAATTAGCTCTTGCATTGGATCCATTCATCACCTTCATCCATTTAAATAATTTCATTGCCTAAGGTTATTTAAAATCAAAAGCCATTTAAATCAAATCTTAAATCATTTTCCAAAGTCCAAAAAGTCAAATCAGTTAATCAGCATTAAATCAGCATAATCAGCATTAAATTAATCTAATCCTAATCTAAGGCTAATCCCATCCACTTGCACAATAAATCAATTTTATTGATTTATTAAAACAATCATTTTCCCTCAACATGACAAGTCAAACAGGGCATTTATTGCTGTTTTTTCCTTGTCCCCCTCTCAGCATTTATGGCAAAATTTGAATTCAAATTTTCCCCCTCTTGGGCACTCTTCCCAAATCTTGCACACACATCAACTAATCACATGATGACAAGTGTCCTCAATTCATTGGCTTGTTTTTGATCCCACATTGGTCCCTCTTCAACATTTGGCATTTTGAAAATCTTTAAATAGGTGCATCATCCTCAAGCAAATGGCTTCACAATCTTCACAATTTCATGCAAGGTTACTCTCTTCACTTGAGATTTAATCTTGTTCATCATCACTCCACCATCTCCATTTGCATTTGCACAATTTGAGCTTTGGTCAAGGATTGGGAAAGGGTCACTAGCACAAGTGACACCAATCCAACTATGGAATAGGTAGCTTGCTTTTGTTTTCATAATGTTTTAGTCTTTTTATCATCATTTGTGGCATTTTGAAAGCATTTGTAATGGATTTCATAGAGGTATTTTGATAGAGTTTGCAAAGCATCTAACCCTTTGTTTGAAGTTTAGTTTGCAGATTTTAAAAGGATACTACGAAGAATACAACGCCCTCATAAAATAGAGTCACATTTTAGGGCAAGAGAAGCCAACAATATATCTTCCATTTGTAATTCCCCCGTTTTGGAGGTAGATTGATTTAACTAAATTAATTAAGTTGTCCAAAATAATTACTTTTCATGAGGATGACTACTTGATTATTTTCATTAAATAAAAAGTGGTATTAAGTTAATTATTTATAAGGTTATCAAATACATCAATATTATAAGCTGGCCTTATATTTAATTAATTTAATAAAGTGACGTGAATAAAATAATATTCTAGAAGCTTCTTGAAGAATTGGAGAAAAAGAATAAATAGAGGGGTTGCCTAAGCTTCTAATCATCCAGATTTGAATATTGCTTTGACATTTTCAGTTGTGGAGCCAAAGGTTTTTGTAGTATATCATCACTATCTTTGGGAACGAAAACTCCCATTGATACATAACTGAGGAAGTGGAATATCTTTTGAAGGGTTACAATTGTGGAGGTGATACTCAAGTCATCTCCACTAGGAAAAATTAGTGGCCAAGGGCCAATTTTGCATAACTCGATTTGGAGCATTTGTTGGTGAAAATTTGGTATCAAGATCTTCATTCATTTGGCATTCTTGGGAGGACGTCTTGTAATAAGAAGAATCTGATTTTTATAATCAAAAATTGCCGTCATCTATTATTTTGCATAAAGCCACAATATTTTGCATTAGGGAGTCTCTTTGGGTTCGATGTTGCTGGGAGTTAAGGGCGCTTCACTCAAGGAAGCAAGGCGACCTTGCTAAGAGCAATTGAGAGCATTTTCCAAAGGTCGACATCAACATATTTGGCATACCAATAGCAAACAGGGGCGACAACATTATTTTATCACGGAATCTAGCAATGCTCATTCCATGGATAACCCCCCTATGAAACTTGTCTGTTTTCTAGGATTCGTGAAGTTGAAGCACGCAAAACGAGGTGATCTTCAAGCCACCTCGAAATGCGTTTCCAAGTTTCAAAAATTTGTTTTGAACGTTCCCCTATGTTCGCCTCGCGAAGACCTTCAAAACGCGCCTCTTTGGGAAGTCTCACTGTTCATACTTAGTTAATTGTGAAAAATGCAGTTGCACTGAAAAAGTGTGCTCCTGCTCACAAGCCAAAAATTGGCTAAGTATGAAATTTGCAGGCCTGCATGAAAGTGAATCTTCAAAAATGTAATAGTGCTAAAAAGTGCGCTATTACACTTTTTACCCACACTTAGTCTTTTTCTGGCCCTAGCGCGTTTCTTCATGTTTTTCACATTTTTCGTTCATCGTGCCACTTTTCATGCCTAAATTTATTGCTCGACTTGAGTTAGGTTTTCATGTCTTTCTTTCACTTAAAGTGTTTTATTGTTCCTTTTTCATTATTCATGATCTCCAACGTTCTTTGGGGATTTTTGAACTTCCTCTTAACTTATTCTGCGCTTCTTCTTGGTGAGTCATTCTCCTTACCTCCTTTCCTGTTTCCTTCATTATTTTGTACATATTTTAGGTTTTGCATATGCGTTTTTAATAATCTTTGTTTCCTTCTCACGTTTTTCCTTATCCCACGCATTTTTATTTTTCCATTGTCTTTTGAGCCTAATCACGTTTTGTAACACCATCGTTTGTCTTAGCGTGTTCTTCCTCTTTAAACGTTTTCTACATCTCTTTGCATTATCCCCCTTGATGTTTCTATACTCTTCATGAAAGAAAACTCACGTTTTGTGAGTAATGTAGCTTGGTTTTTGTTCACTTAGAAAATTATGATAGAAAGAAAGTAAAATGCAATCCAATGCAGTTCGCCAAATATCGACTTCAAGCATTTCATGCCTCCAAAACTCCAAGTGTTGTTTTCAAACGTCTTTACACATTTCCTTTTTGCCATTTGAAACTTAATGATGTTTGAAGTTTTTCATTCCTTATAAAAATTCTGAAGAAAATGTAAGGGCATTGAAAAAGTGTGCCATGACATTTTGAAATATATTCTAACACTGAAAAGTGCAGGAGCGCACTTTTTCAGCGCCCCTGCATCAAAATCAAAATCCCCTAAAATGTAAGGGTGCTGAAAAAATGTGCCCTTACACTTTTCACAATTTTTCCCAGAAGTACTTCAAACCTGCTCGTTCCAGTTCTAAACCTCGCTCCTTCCATTTTGTGCATCGTTTTGCATGCCTTGTCATCCGCTCCACACTTGCTCATGATTGTTGCTCGTTTCGAGCATGCCCATGCTATCTAATGACTAATGTTTGTTCTGATCCGACACTTTGCAGTCTCTTTTCAGAGATCGTCAAGGTTGAGTGATCAAAGTTTTAGTTGTCCTTGAGGACTGCCAGTAAACCTTCGTCTTCTTCAAAAGCAAAAGGCAAAATGAAGTATAAATATCAAGGTATCTATTCGCCAACTGTAGTGGTCTCCAAGGTGGAAGAAATAAAAGATACAGAGGTTGGCCATCAAGACTTGGTTGATTTTGCAAAGAAAATCGAAATGAAGCCTCTTCCTGATCCAATGAGAGCAATTGTACACAGTAACCTACATTTGGTAGCTATGTTCCCTACAACTGCACACAATACAGAGTTTGTTCTTCAAGTGGCATATCACTACATCAGAGAAAGTAGAAGTGTGATCGATTCTTCTGGGCACGAGATTCTAAGACTCAACCCTGATTTCTTTGACATTGTGTTTGAGGTTCCTCAAATGGAAAAATACATTGATTACAAAAGGGTCATCATCACAAGTACCGTTTTGAAGACATCTGGGCTGATTGCAAAGATGAGGAAGCTATTCACAAAATGGATTATTGCAGGTTGACTGTTCAGCAGATCAGAAACCTTGATATTGCTGACCTACTATAGGATTTTGTAGATCCAGGTGATATCATGAATGCTGTCTATGATGAGCAAGGAGTTGCTAAAAGGTTGTTGCCTACAATTCAATGGTCTAGGAAAGAAATTACCAGCATGAGAGAGAGATTGAAGCCAATCCTAGCCAACACTGCAGAATGGTTACATAAGCATGGTTATGAAATGAAAAGTTTCAGAATAGATTCGGAAGGAGAAGAATCTGAAGCAGAAGCTCGCCAACAACAAGAACTCCTCATGAAAAATAAATCAGCGGTTGTTCCCACTTCTTCATGAAGAGGTCCCAGGATCAAGTTTACTATTGGCAAGAAAGATACCCAGTCCATCCAGAAGCAGAAACCTCAGAATCCAATCCATCTCGCTCTAAAGGTAAAAAGCATATTCGAAAGGAGATAGATTCCGATGAAGAAGGAACTTCAAGTGATCAATCCGCTGAAGATGAAGACTCAGCAGAATCAGACTCCGGTGCAAAAGAAGTTTCTGAAAGCGGGCAAGAGTCTGAAGAAGATTCTGAAGAAGAATCTGAAGGTGATTTTGAAGGTGAACCAGAATCGGAGAGACAAGAGGGTGATCAACAGGAACCCGGGCATGATCAAGAAAGAACTACTCCTGAGAATGTAGTTGAGGAAATTCCTAGAACATCATAGCCTGTGATTTCTAGTGTTCCTCATACTCCTCCAAGTTCAAGAACTCCTCCACCTCCTGTTCCCTCGTCACGCATTCCTACCACATGCATTCTTGCAGTTGAGATATCCACTATTCCTGCAGCATCAACCCCGCTTGATACTCCCTCAATGACAAGCATTCATACAGTTGATATACTATCAAGTCCTCCATCATCCATTCCTAGCCTGTCTTCACCAACGTATGATATCACTTCTGAAAATGAATTCAATCGTTTCATGAATGAGTCAATGTGTGATCAGCTCAATGTGTAATCTACAGGAGCAATGATGATAGACACTTCTCCTATTGTCACGATACCCATGGTAACTTCAGATGTGAGAATAACTTCAGAAGTAACGATGACAACTGAATTGACAATGAATCCAGAAGTTCACAGCTCCTTTCTTCCCCCTTGGCTAATATCGCAAGTGTCGAAGCGAAAGAAGCAAATGATGTCTCCGGAGGAGGTTGACCTCGAAGAGATAGAAAGTCCAAAGGCTAAAGGGAAGAAAAAGGTAAAAGTATACTCAAGGCTGAACGTTGATAAGTTTGGCCTCAAGTATGCAGAGATTGGCATACCACCACACAAAGAAGGTGATGTCAATATGGAGGACTACACGGTGACAAAAGTCCAGCTTGGCAAGGTAACCAATGAAAGTGCAAAGGCTGATGCGCAAGTGACATTGGATATCTTGGCTGGAAGACTGGATAAAATGGAGCAAGCTCGCAATATGTACAAGTAGAGGGCAGACCATTATGCCACTGTTGTAAAGAGACTTGCAGGATCTCCAACTAATGCACAACCGCTGACGATGGTAAGTATTGAAGACCTAGCTGTCAAGAAAGTTGTGAAGTCTGCCTCCAAAGGCAAAGTGTTGTATGATTTTGTTGAGAAGATCATAGAACACAGATCTCAAATCATAATTGTTGCGGACAAGAAAACTACCTTGTTAGCCAAGCTCACCACAGAGCTTGATAAAGGAAAAAGTGTACTTTCCCAGGAGCACAGAGATATGGAAAAATGCCTGGTGTCATGGTCAGAGATGAACCAGGTAAAGCTCATTAAATTGGTGGAAATCAGGGTAATTCTTGACAAAAAAAAGTTCATTTAAGTAAGAGAATCATAGAAACATCGAATTCAAGTAATTCAATCTCTTATGAAAGATCTCCACCAAGTGTAGGAAGATGTTGAAGGGCATCGCGTTATTCTTGAAAAAGGTATCAAAGAGTTTCCCGGTCAACTTCTTGAAGAGAATCGTATCTTCCTGCCGGCCACATAAATATCTCAGATCTTCAAAGAAGCCATCATGAAGATGATTGACAGTTCAGACATTTTTGAAGCCTCATTGAACATCATTTGTGATAGAAGGCTCACATTGGATAACCTAAAAACACATCTTAATAGGTGCAAGAAGGTTCACTCATCTGCCATGAGATCGATCGCAAGAATTGACACCATTGTGGATTGCACCGTTGGTCCGGATGAGATGTTCGTGCAAGAGACCAAGAAGAAATATGAAGAGTTTCGCGCCTATAGCAAGGAAACATGAAGAAGCTTCCTGATCTCTAGTGTTAGACATTTCCGGTGCATCCCTTTATGCATCTTGTAAATATTTCTTGACATCTTAAATGTCTTTTTATAAATTGAAATTGCACCAAGCTCGAAGATGTAATCTTTTGAAAACAAATTACACTTTGACTTTGGTCAAAGTTAGGTGAGATCTCCTAAAATTGCTCACCTAACTTTCCTTGATTTCCTCAATTAGATTCCTAATTTTTCTCATCCCTCTTTCTATATAATGTGAGGGATTTCTATTGTAAATTTATCCTTTAGTATTTTGTGAAGTGCTGCCCTTTTTAAATGAACTTGTGAAACTTTCGAATTCGTGCTTTGTGAATGAAATTTAGTTAATAAAGAAAGAGGATTATAAGCCGGAGACTTTGTGTTGGATTCGATAATCTTACAAATTGATCTTCTTTGGTGGTGATTAGGTGATGGAATCTAAAGGACTCTAAGTGATTTATGTAAACTTTGTGTTGCATCTATTATTTAGATTTGCATTTGTGTTTTTGTTTATCTTTCGGTTGAATGATCTACAAGACTTTGTGCTTGTAATCGTTCATGCTCTTTGATATTTTGGTTGGATAATCTACAAGACTTTGTGCTTGTAATTGTTTGTACTTTCTCACGATAATTTGGTTGGATGATCTACAGAACTTTGTGGTTGTAATTGTTCATATTATTGATTGCTGCATCTAAGAAGACTTTGTGCTTCTAGCGTGACCAAAGCGACACTCTTTTCACCGGATCACCATTGAAAACTATGGAACGACTTTGTGCCTTCATGAGCTTTCCCTTTTACTTTACTTGTTTATTGTTGATTACTTTTGGTATCTCTACGCTTTGCTTTGACAAGATAGAGGTATTGGTATTACTGCTAGTTGATCGTTTAAAGTTATTAAGAATTGAGAACTTCCAACAGTGAAGCATTGTAAACATCTTCTTTGAAAAAAGAGAGAAGGATGAATGTAACACACCCCCCCACTTCGTAAGTATTGTGTACATTTTGTAATTACTTGTTTGTTTTACTATCGCTTTTGTTAGTAGTAAGAAGGGCGCCTCCCCTTTTCGAGAGGAGAGATTCATATCTCACATAGCTGTGGCTGAAGTCCAAGTTGTGTAATCTATCAAAAGGGTGCAGTTACATAATTTTCACCCAACATTTTTTTTGCGACTCCTTTGAGGGAATGACATCGCAATCTAAGCCTCACGGTTTTAATTGAAGTAGATATGTTTCCCCTTTCTTGCTGTTCTTTTGTATATTGTTAACTCTATAGCATCCATCGTATTCAGATCTACATTCTGGCGGACCGGATATATACACGAGGATTAAGGACTCAAGGAGTAGTAGATTCACTTTTTGAAGAGTTGTTGCAATGCGACTTTCCATTTACTCTTCCACGA
>VDFB02034472.1:0-26987 GCA_007258455.2 Sequoia sempervirens
ATCATAATGCGAGCGCATTATTAACCAGTAGAGATATGTTTGTTTAGGATTAAATAACGCGCTCGTGTTATAACAAGAACGCATTATTTATTGCACTTATATTTGGATTCGCTTTTTTTTTGCTTTTAAAAAGACATAACGTGAACGCGTTATAATGCGAACACGGAATGGCTTGTTTTTTTTCTTGTTTGGCCACAAAAGTGCGACCATCTTGGTGCACTTACCCTTTTCATGATTTTATTTTTGAGAAATTAGAATAATAGCATAATACATACTTGTTTATTGCACCAATTCAAAAATGTATAGCATACAAAGTTGTGTAATCAAAGAAAACACTTTCTCAAATGTTTTTTTGCAAAGAAGGATAGAGGACTTCCAAACATGAAAATTTAACTAGCATAGTACATGAAAGTTCTTTTATCCTGCTCCTTGAGTTGGATATTGTATGAAAAATGGCATTAGACACTAGTATCAAAGAGTGGGATGGTGAATCCCTTCTCATACAAGAGAAAACTTAGAATAGGTATATTTTGTTAGTGTGAATGAGGTTATTTCCTAACTAGATATTAGTGAGGACCTATTCACATCATTAATAATTTTTCTTAGGAGTTAGTTTCCTAGGTGGAATTCTAGAAACTAGTATTTAATGGGACAATTTCTCAATAATAGGCATGTAGTTATCTAGGAATTTAATATTTCTCTCATGCATTTAAAATTATTCATTAGGTATTTAATTTTTGCAACTAAGGTGATTATCCAACCTCCTCTCTCCTTTCCTATATAAGCAAGGCTCTTCTACATTTATAAATCATCTCATGAGTTCTATCTAAATACATTCAAGATCATAATTTGATTAATTTGTCTTCTTGCTCATGTACCAACACTTTCTTATTCATGTGGATGGTATTCTTCATGGTTGATCCTTGAAATTGTGCCCAACTTCAATTGGGTTATTATTCATATTTCCAACATAGTTTCAAAGCATAGGCTGTAGGAGATCCATTTCATATTGGAAAGTTGAGCTGAGGAGACTATTGCAGGCTAAAGGTTTTCATGAAGGGCTAGTTTTTCTCATCCAAGAGGCACCTAATTTTTGAGACACTTTGGGGAATATTTGACACCATAATTGTGTTCAGAAGGTCAGAAAAATCTAAGGAAGGCCTACCGATTTATAAAAATTTGACTTCAGCATCCAAAGGCCATCAAAACTTTTTTGCAGCGATATTGGAAGTGCACCGTATAGATCGTACAAGTTGCAAGAAAAAATTTCCTCACCCTTGTTGCAAAAAAAAAATCCACTCTATGTTCAAAATCATATAAAATACTTCATATTTTGAGGTAAATTTATTTTTTAGTGATTTTTTTAAAAATTGGGTCACTATCTTAAATTTGATGGCAAAATGACTGTCATGGAAGCCCCATCATGTCTTAATTAGGCAATTTTCTTAAAATCACCATAAATTTTGACTCGAGTATCAGATTTAAACAAATAAGATATCATTGAAAAGATGATTTTGAGCACTATCCACTAGTGTAGGAATTTTTATCAGATCTTATTCATGTAGTATTTTATTTCAGCTTGAATTAAGTGCTTCATTTTGGACTCCCAAGCTTGTATCTTTTCACCAGTTTATCGGATTTTTGGAGATTCCAACAAAACTGCTAAGGTGATTCAGATCTCTATCATTTTGTGCATCTAATTTTCTTAAATTTAGCCCTAGGTACATTATATTAAGTTTTTGAAATATGTGACATTTACTTGATAACTTGGAAATATTGTAATTTTGAGAAAGTCTCTTTGCATTGGGAGGCTCCATTTTTAGTTGTGCATCATACTTGGGAGTTTCTATTTGATATTGAAGGTGTGTCTTTGTAATACCAAGGAGATATATCATAGTTCATTATGGGGTTTACATATTATCCTTTTGTGATTATGTTGCAAAAGGGAAACAATAAATAATGGCAAGATGACATCATAAACCATCTGCAATCACTTGAATTATTGTCATATTTGTATGGTATTGTTCCCCCTCTAAATAAAGGTATTCAAAAAAATTCTTGGAGTTGAAGAATGTATGATGTCTTAGAGGTCATTGCAATGCATGTCGATGATGATATTTTGAAAGTTATTCATAATTTTCATTGTCCTCATACTCTTTGGACTAAGATTTGGTAAATATATGGAGATTTTGATGCTTCACCATTCTCCAATGATCATTATTTAGAATTTCATGAGACTCTTCATTCTTGAGACATGATACCCTATGATGATAATACTATGTATGAGCTCATAGATTTGGAATTCTTTGAATCTTAAAATGAGGATGTCAAGGGTTCTTTAGATGCTTCTCCTCCATCAGAGGTAGTTGATGTACCTTTACCTTCAATTATTTTTTGTCCAGAGTCATTGAATGATGCTTTCATCATTCCTATTCATTGGGACATATTCAATTTTCTATACTTGGGATCACGGGAAGGATTTGTTTTAGGTAGTGTAGACTTGTCTACTTCGACGAGTTTGGAGGACATTCTTAAGGGGATATCTCTCCTCTATGTATATTCTACTTTGGATAGTTTTCTTGAGTCTCCACATTTCATTATTTTGACCTTGATTGGGGATCCTGATGTTGGTGAGACCACCTTCGAGGCACTTGATTCCTTTTCAATGATTTCATATATGAGGCTTCTTCCATCCCACTTAATTATGGAGTTGGAGTTTCTTTAGCATCTATCATTGGATTTATCCTTCGTAGAGGGAGACATTTGGTTTCTCATCACTAGATAGTTTTTTCCCTTCAGACATCTTTAAATGGTGTTGAGGAAACTTCATTCAGGGGGGGGATATAGTCTACATCTATTCCTTCAATGGAGGCATCATTGTATTGCATTCACATGAGAAATTTTTAGATACATCATCATCATTCATTCTTCCTTCAATTCCTATCTAAAATGGGAAGCATTCCTACATTTGTACTTGGTTTTTTTTCTTCTAAAAGGGAGACAAGTTGTTTGCCAACATTGGATCATGTTTAGTCTTCAGGAAATTACAATTTTTGCAGGTGATTACATATTGTGGGGGGCTATTGATTATAGTATTCTTGTGATAGATGTAGCTCTTGGGGGTATTGATGTTGAGAACTCCATACATCACTTCTATTACTTGTACATGATCAACATTAGATTTTCCATTATATCTCTTTTTTGGGGAGGATTTTTGTCCAATGAGGTTTTCTCCTTTTCTCTATTTGTAAGAGATTGCATTTTCATTTGTACATGGGTACCAAATATGGCCTTGTATTTGAGACCCATTCTTGCATCATATTGCATCACTTACATCATAACTACACTCCCAAGTTACACTTATAGGGGGTGTTAGTGTGAATGGGGTTATTTCCTAACTAGATATTAGTGACGGCCTATTCACATCATTAATAAGTTTACTTAGGAGTTAGTTTCCTAGGTGGCATTCTAGAAACTAGTATTTAATAGGACCATATCTCATTAATAGGCATTTAGTTATCTAGGCATTTAATATTTCTCTCATGCATTTAAAATTATGCATTAAGCATTTAATGTTTGCAACCAAGGTGGTTATCCAACCTCATCTCTCCTTCCTTATATATGCAAGGCTCTTTTACAATTCCAATTCATCTCATGAGTTCTATCTCAGTACATTCAAGATCATCATTTGATCAATTTATCTTCTTGCTCATGTTGTAGCACTATCTTATTCATGCAGATGGTATTCTTCTTGGTTGATCCTTTGAAGTATTCCCAACTTCAATTAGTTTATTATTAATATTTCAAACATATTTTACCTCTGTCTTCAACACTAACTATGAAACCATGATTATTTGAGCTATGAAACTAGACAAAAGCAAGCCATGTATAGTAGGAAACATAAAAGTTTAACTTGAACTATGATTCTAAAGAGGTTATTTAACACTTCTTAAGATGCTTCCATTTCCATGAATATTTCTTTGTTTAGGGATGTTGCCACAAAAAAATTGCACTCTAACTATGATAAGCTACAGTAAGACCATATAAAGCTAATCCAATAATATAATAAGATACAATCCCTTCTACAATCCCCCATGCTACTAATGTGCTAGTTATAATCACTCTTCCAAGTTGTATAGAAATATAATCTCAAGCTAGGGAGAATTTTTTTTATGAAAATTGAAGATCTTATAACACAACATAGGGAAGTAAAAGAGGATAGGAACAAAAGGGTGACTGATTTGGTGAATGACCTCATTGGTCATAGATTCTATAAAAAATTCAATAGACTCGAAAACACTAAAAGGGATATAATAAAATTAAAAATGCATAGATCAAGTACTTGCAATATTAGGATATTTTGAAACATGTTTTATGTAAGTGGAATCCTAAGGTGTTTTCAATTCAAAAAGTCTACAAAATGCTCCAAATTTGACCAAAAGATCATAAATTTTTGTGTTAGTACAAATGAAGTTTTTGGTTTTCTGAGAGGAATTACATCTTATGAGTGAAAGTTAATGCAACAACTTAATGAAAAATTAATAATTTTAGAAAATATTGAGAAGAATATTATGCCAAATATTTTCAATACTAATAGAATTATCAAGTCACTCAATGAATACAAAAGAAACTTTGACACAATCATTCCTTCTTTGTGTTAATTTATTTATGAAACTGGAGAGCTAGATTTCTTATTACTAAACAACACAATGCATGAGATTATAGGGCTACATTCAAGCTAGATCTATTTTTAGTAAAGATTACTAAGGCATTATCATTCCAATCACCCATAAAGTGAATTTTGGAGACATAGCTAGAGAAATATAAATAACAAGTGGAGTGTGGTGCTTTCAATTATTCATTTGGTTTCAATGTCATCATCTTAGTCTTATGAATGACAATGAAGATGACAATTTTGGTTCTCAACAAAATTTTGAAGTTATTCTTGATAGTAAATTTCAATTTTTTTGCTTCAGTAGGGTATTTAATATTCAACCTTGTGTTTCTAATGTCTCCAACAACCTCTCAAGTCAGTTAGGAAAAAAATATATAATTAGTATTTTTCTCATAATTGTAAAGGATAACAAATGTAATATGAGAGACATGAGTCACATGAATCACTCATGAGCCTACATACTCACTTTATCTTTAAGTGGACTTGTGCCTCATTGTAAAGGATTATAAGTATTATTTGGTTGGGTTTATTTTTAGAAATACCATGTTTAAGATTTAGTGTTAGAGAAATATATTATATGAGTGATATTTTTGAAGCACCAATGTATATTTATAGTCAAGTTGTATGAAAAGAATATTGAAAATTAAATTTAATTATCTCAAAATTTTAATTCAATCTACTCTTTGGAATTAAATGATAAGGGATTTTTGAGTTCATTTTAATCATGTGTATGTCAATTATTTTGTGAATTATTTTATATGAATCGAGGAATAGAGAAAATACTTTTCATAAAATGTAGGGGGTATTGTGTTGCATAGGAATTATTAAGTAGAGTTGCATTTGGATGCTATAATTTGTAACATATTTAATTGCTAATTAGTAATATCAATTGTCCACTAGAATATGATTGAATTATTGTGAAAAAAATATTTCCATGACTATTTGGCTTTGTAGTTAAGGAAAGGAATTGGTATTAAGACACTAATTATATTGAAGGTTTAAAATATATGTCTAAAATGATAAATATTAATATTTTTATAATTTATTATTATTATTTGTGTTCACATGCTTGGAACTAAATATATACAAGGAATTTAGGTTAATTTTATGGTTTATTATATGAATCCTTGTGATCACATATGAGAAATAATCAACTTGTGGACATGGAGAAAGTATCCCTTTTTGCTTGCTTGATTTAGGAATAATTGAAGATAAATTGGACTTAATGAGGCCTTGATTTGGTGTTGTGAGGTGTTTTACACATCCACACTAGGTCTTAGGCCCTTGTAAATTGGATAAAATTTACTTATTAATGTCTTGTAAAGGTGTTGTAAAGTGTTGTAAATGACTTTCACACTTTTCTAGACTCTTGTTAAGAATCTAAGTCTAATGGACCCATTTCCCCCCTAATTCAACAATGTATAATATATTTAATTACATTATCATGTTAATATAGAAGGCTTGTGAACTAAACCTAACTTTAATTTAGTGTTGTCATGTGTCTTATACATTCACATTGGATATTGTTCCTTTCTAGTCTAAGTGGACCTCATTCTAGTGTTGTAAAGTGTATTTAATAACACTTTCACATTGAAATTTATGTCCTTGACCCTAATTACCCTTTATATCATCATTAATAGGCTCGTGTGACCCCATATTGTACATCTCGAGGCATAATTTGATCAAATAACTAACAAAGGCACCATATAAACTTGATTTCCTTACTCACATTCCAACTAGCAGAATGATCCCTGTGGGACCCATTTGCCATTAGAGGTGAATCAGTCCCATCTAGGTGGGACCCATTCTCCCTTGATGGTGAATGAGACCCATTTGAGCCATTTTCGGGGTTTAAGCGGGAAAAGTTGGATTTTAAGTTTGATTTTCCTCCATGTTGGCCTTAGGGATCCAATTAATAGGAAAATTAGGAGAATTGCCTATAAATATAAACTTCTAAATCCTAATTCATAATTCATCATTCATTCATCTTATTCATCATTTATCTTCTCTCTTAAGTCAAGAAAACTAGGGTTTTTACATTCTAAGTCATCAAGATAGCTTCCAAGGACATTCAAGGGTAGATTCTTCATCTTTTGTTATAGAAAATCAAGTTCAATCATAATGGAATGTCTCTAACTCCATTGTTTCATGTTTCATTAAATTATTTCTTCATTGTGATTTGATTACCTAAAAAGAGGTTTCACCAAGGAAAACCCACATGCCCTAACATACAACATTTCTCCTTCTTTTCTTGTGTGTTTGCAGATTTAGGTACTTTGAGGATTTGAAAACCATTGAAGATTAGGTTGAATACTTTTTGAATACCTCTTGTTCTTTCCAAAGCTAAAATATCAACAAAAAAGCCACATATAGTGTAGAAAATCAGACTTTTAGAGGCGGAAACTTGTCAGGAATTGAAGAGCATACCAAGGGCTTCTATTTCCACTTTTGGATTTTAATAAATTTAGAAGTGGACTCATTCGCCCTTAGTGGTGACTGAGTTCCATTTCCAGGCCTGAAATTTTTTTTCTATAGTGTTGGATACCCATTTGTCAAAAATCGGCTCTATAATAGTTTCCCAAATTTGGGACTAATTCACCCAGACTGGCAAATGAGTCCTAGTAGGCCAAATTTTTAGCATAAAAAACATTTCAGAAGTCATTTCCAGTCTCCAAAAAGTTCTCAGGTGCACACATTCAGTTTCATTCATTTCTATTACAATTTACTTTCATTTCTAGGTCTTTTCACATATCACAATGTGTTTTCAAACAACTTGCATAGCTTAGGTTTTACATTAATAATCATCTTTCTTTTTTAGTTTATTGCATCCATTATACAGTAATTATTGAATGTATACATTATGTTCTGGCCCATATTTCTCCTTTTAGGTGAAAAACCCTAGAACTATTAGAAAGTATTAGGGTGCCAAAATCTTTGTTTGCACTACTAAGTCAATATCAAGTTAAAATCACTTGTCATTTTGGTAATATTGATAAAAAGTATACCTTCCCAATTCTATAGAGCCTAAAGTGTAGAAATATTTTATATGCTTTCTCATTGGACAACCTTCTAAAAATTTTGATATTTAGACATGGATTTTCTTTAGAGAATATTGTGTTGGTGTCAACCACCAAGCCTAGAATCACAACCTACAAATAATCTTCACAAAAATGAGAGAAGAAAACATAGCTATTTCACCAAAGAAAAATACTTAGATGAGATAAATTACATAATGTATAATATTGCATTATAAAGGCATGAATATGTGTGACAGGTGAGAAAACTACCCAACATGTGGAAAAGCCACCTGGATAATTAAATACATAATTATGCTTAAGTAAACTTAAGCAGGTAAATCCTATTTACCATAACACCCTCTCACCGCTGCCCCCTTCCCCCTTAAGTGTAACTTAGGGAGATTATTATGCAAAAATTGAAATACAAAAGGGTATGTGTAGGATCATGATGGGCCAAAAAGTGGCAATATGATGGGTATGTGGTGAGAACTATTTTTACCCAAAATTGATGAAGCGAAAGGGTTTTAAAGGAGATTCTCAACTTTCTACCAATATAAATTATTCTTTACTTTGAATTTAATAAGTAATTATTATTCATTTTCTATTCAAATTATGACCAAAATCCTAATTGATAGGCTGATTGAAAAACATCTATAGCTTTCAAACGGTATCACATTTTTTGAATTCAAAACATGCATCACATTCTATGCTTCACATACTATAGGATTTTTTTTTAAAAAATGAATTGCATAAAGTTTTGACCAAGTTAAGGTGGTCAGACATACGAGTTTTTATATTTTGTAAAAAGTTGTAATAAATTTTTTATAATTAATTATTTACTTGGAAAAAAACTACAAAAAAGAATGCATCACATCAAGGCATAAGTCCTCTACTTATATCTCAAATCTTATAAATTTTTTTATTATTTTATTGTGGTTAGGGTGGTCAGACAGACACCTACTTCTTATTTTTTCCTTGAAATTTAAGTACCATTGTATTGAAATTTCAAATTTTCACCAAATAGATTTTTTGCTTTTTTAAACATACCTAGTAGTTTAGAAACTAGATTCAATTTTCTACAGATTCTATTCTTACACATTTTTGAAATAATGTCGATAACTTATTCAAATTTTTATGTCAAGTTGCCTAACTTTGATTTTTCTAAATTTCTTGCCACTTAAAGGCCTATTTTTTCCATGATGATCCTGCACATACCCAAAATGCAAGATCGGTCCTATCTACACAACCATGTTAGGTACCCATTTACAACTACAATACAAAAAATAAATCTGGGTAAATGCAAGAAGATGAGTCCACAAAACGTGGAAGTTTTTTCCTTAGGCAAAAAAAAAAATTTGGCTTGCAAAAAAGGGGATCCCGTTTTTAAAAAGTGGGATCCCATTTTTAAAAGCGGATCTCAAGCCTAAATTAAAAAAAATGGGATCCCGTTTTGAAATTTTTCAAAGCGGAAATTTCAAAATGAAAATTTTTGAAAATGGGATCAAGTTTTCAAAGCGAGATCGTTTTGAAAATTTCCATTTTGAAACTAATTTTGAAAAGTTTCCAAGCCGGGATCCCATTTGGAAACTTCCCATTTTTAGAAACTTTCCATTTTTGGTAATTTTCAAAACGGGATCTCGTTTCTTAAAACCATAAAAAATGTTATTTTTTATGAAATGGGGGCTCGTTTTAAAATGGGATCCCATTTTTTGAATGAAACGAGATCCCGTTTTAAAATGAGATCCATTTTTTGAATGAAACGGGATCCTATTTTTTTAATTATGAATTTTTGGGTGGGTTTTTGGCTTGTTTTTTGGTTTTGGGAAATGGCTTGGGGACCCAAACCTAAGCTTTGGACCTGGTTTGACCTGCAACTTGAAGGTCCTATTAATGTCACAGGAAAATAGTGACTTTGGACATTTGTCTGAAGACCTATTTTGCAAAAAAAAATTACGAAATTAAAACCCATTATAGATGAGATAGTGTAGATTCCAAATATGTAATTTTTTTAATAATTTGATTAATTTTTCTATTTTTCAATTAATTTCTAATGAAACTAGTCCATAAACTTGTATTATCAGGTTTTTTAGTATTTTAATAACTTTTGATCAACATAACATTTTGACGAATGGATTGCACGAGAACAAACTTCAAACAATTCTTTTCAATTGAAAAAAAAAAATCAAAAAATGATAAGTTTAGGTTATCTTATGCGTGTCGTACACGACGATTTTTCAAAATGACAAAGATGCCTAATAAAAATTTAACAAAAAAAAAAATTCAATAAAAAATTACAAAAAAAAATTGAAAAACAAGCTTCAATGAGTCACAAATCTTTTCCCAAAAGGATTTAGAAAAATATGATAATTTAGGTCAAAATATGGATGTCGTACACGTGCATGGTATGGTATAAAAAAGTGACTTTTAAATAGTGGTTTTTAGAAACGCCTATTGAAACTCAACTTTTACAATCTGGGTATTGAAATAAATTACATATTTGGAAACTAGACTCCGAGTACTACATTTTATGATCAGTGACTTTTTTAAAGATTCCATCTCTAAGTGCTTCATATTTTAAGGTCAAATGTGTCAAATTCTAAAATTCAGGGAAAACACTTCCACTTTTTGGCCAAAAAGTGGACTCAACTTCTTGCACACACGCATCTCTCACAACTAGAGAAAAGGAGAAAAACCCTATGAGAAAAAACCCCTCTCCAAAAGAAAACAAAAAACGATGCATGGATAGAGGACTCAATCACACCCCCCAAGGACTACATACATCATTTATATGCAATCAGTGACCCCCAATAAGAGGGAAAGAGAGACTATAAAGCCCCCCCACAATGTGTAATCACCTGCAAGAATGGTAAGTGTCTGAAGAAAAAATATAATCCAATGTCAACAAACATCTTGTCTCCCTTTTGCAAGAAAGAAAACAAAGTACAAATGTAGGAATGCTTCTCATTCTCGATAGGAATTAACAAGTAAAATCAAAATGTAGGATGAAAATGTCTCTAAAATCTACTCATGTGTCGCGAAGACCTTGGAAGATGATGCCATGAACTAATCAAGAACATG
This sequence comes from Sequoia sempervirens, assembly GCA_007258455.2. Taxonomy (NCBI): domain Eukaryota; kingdom Viridiplantae; phylum Streptophyta; class Pinopsida; order Cupressales; family Cupressaceae; genus Sequoia; species Sequoia sempervirens. The sequence goes on from VDFB02034472.1 coordinate 10,771, forward strand.
CCCAATCATAATAGAAGGTGACAAACAAGGTACCACTAGAAACTAATTTTGAATATTCTCTAGAGACTGATATCGAGTGACAATAGTTGTACCACAACTATCATCAAATAAGAGGGATATACCCTCAAATGTGTCTTCCAAGTTAGAAATGTGAGATTCCACAAACAATGAACCAATGTATGGAAAATACAAATCCCAATCAGGAAGACAATGATAATCATGTTGTTCAGGAATGATAGGAGCCTCAATCAATGACTCTGTACAATGAATCACTAAATGTGAAGGTACATCAACTATCCCTGATGAAGAAGAAGAAGAAGCTTCTGAAGAACCCTCGTCATATTCATCTGAAGATTCAAATTATTCCAAAGATTCAAACTCCTATATAGTAGCATGATCATAGGGTATCTTGTCTAAAAAATGAAGAGGCACAAGACAAATTGAAACAGGATCATCTAGGAATAAATGACTATCAAGATATTCATTTATCTCCCAAGTTTTAGTCCAAAGAATACGAGGACACTCTAAATTTTCAATAACATTCAAAGTGGCATCATCAATATCTATTGCAATAACTCCTAGAACATGATCCCTTTTGCAATTCCATACAAATTTATTACTATCAGTACCAAGAGGGGGAACACGATTATACAAGTGTGGCAACAAATGAAGCCATTTGAGATGTTTTATGATACCATCTCTCTATTTTTCTAGTTTCCCCTTTTTAACATAATCACAGCATGATGAAATGAAAACTCCATAATGAAATATGATAAATCTCCAAGAATACAAAGACATTCACCGTAGAAAACAATTAGAAACTCCCAAATACTAGAAATGAAGCCTTCCCAAAATACTTCAAGAAGCAATAATGCAAAAAATGGCTAAGAATCTGAAAAAAAAATTGAGTAAAAAATTAAACATCTTGCTGGGTTTGTGGCAGGTTCTTACACCAAATCACCAAGCCAAATTTCCAAATCAATTCACCAAGCAGAAAAGAACTTCACATGTTTAATGTGAGCGCTAGAGAATATAAAGGCAAAAATTGACACCTTCGTAGAAAATGCAGGATAAGTTTTCTAGCAATGTTTCCCCACCTCCACTTCGACGTATCTTTGAAACCCTAAATATTTAGGGGAAAACTTAGGGAAAACACACAAATTTGTCTCCAACAACAAATCAAATCTCTTCAAGCATAAAATTGTGCCTAGCAAAAATAGATCATCAACACAACAGTTGAATACATAGGGAAATCAAGCTAGAAGCCTCCGCCAATTTTAGTAAAAATCATTCCCTCTCCACACAAAAAAATTCCCTTCTCAATAGAGAATTGGGCCTTGTTGATAAAAATAGGGTGAAGGAAAACAATGAAATGAAATAGATAGAGGAAAGAAACGCAAAAACAACTTACAACAAAAATTTAAAAAATAGAACAAACTTTTGTATTAATGTCTTTATCAAAATAGAGTTGCCGTACTCTCTTATAGTCATGCCTACATTTTTTCACCCAAAAACATAGTAATAATCCACTTCTTTTACAAAACAGAGTATATTTTCCAAGTAGCGGAGAAAGCTTCTAGATTACGCTAAAACTAGAAGAGTATACATGCAACAAAGAGGAAGAATGTAGAAGAAGATAGAAGTGGTAAGGAAGAAGAAATAAATGTGGTAGATGGAGTAGATAATCTAATGTGGTAGGGGAGATTAAATATGCACAGCTAGAAGAAACGTCTACCAACACTCTTCCTTAATCTTTACTACCATGTATGTCTACAATTCCAAGTCCTTCCCGAAGATACTCAAAAACATTCTTTGCAAGTAGCTTCATGAAGATGTCTGCAAGTTGTTTGTTGGACTTACAAAAATCAAGATATATGTCACCATTGTTAACCAATTCTCGAATGAAATGATATCGTGTATCAATATGCTTGCTCCATTTATGGAAAACATGATTTTTAGATAAAGCAATTGCTGAATTATTATAACAAAAAAAACTGTAGGTTCTTCTTGTGGATACCTCAAATCTGAAAGTACTCTTCTCACCCATACTGCTTGGCAAGTTGTTGATGTGGTTGCAACATATTTTGCTTCAACTGATGAGAGTATCACAATTGGTTGTTTCTTTGATTCCCAAGAGATAGCACCCGATCCAAGATAAAAGATATACCCTAAAGTGTTTTTCCTATCATCCATGCTACCTCCCTAGTCACTATCCGTATATCCAATTAGTTTGTAATCATCTAAAGATGTATACAAAATCCCAAAGCTCTTTGTTCCAACTATATATCTTAAAATTATTTTTCCAGCTTTCCAATGTGATTCCTTTCATTTTTCCATGAATCTATAAATGAGACTAACCCCATACATGATATCCGGTCTTGTGTCAATTAGATACATAAGGCTGCCAACTAATCTTTTGAATAAAGTTGCATCAACACTAGGACTTTTGTCATCCTTCCTAAGTTTTTAGCCCTTGATGCAATAGGTGTAGGAGTTGGATTTACATTTTACATCTTAAGTAATTTCAAAAAATAATTAGAATACTAGTTTTGACATATAAAAATGTCTTGATCATTTTGACTTACCTCTATCCCAAGAAAATATTTCATGAGTACCAAATAGGTCATATCAAATTCTCTTTCCATACCTACCTTGAATGAGTCAATTGGCATGTTACCTGTGAATATCAAATCATCTACAGACAAGCACACTATCAAGATTTCTCCTCCATCATTCACTTTGACATACAAAGTTGGTTCATTGCCACACTTGCTAAACCTATTGTTCACAAAATAAGAATCTATCTTGTTGTACCAATTTCTAGGAGCTTGTTTCAAACCATATAGTGTATTTTTCAATTTGTATACCTTATGTTCTTCTCCCAAAACTTCATAACCAGGTGGTTGTTTTCTATACACTTCTTCTAAAATGCCATTGAAGAATGTTGATTTAACATTCATTTGATAAGCTTTCCAATTGTTTTGAGCTGCTATAGATAAGACCATTCTAATGGTATCCAATCTTACCACAGGTGTGAATGTTTCATTGTAGTCTATGCCCAACTGTTGTGTGAAGCCTTTAGCTACAAGTCTTGCATTTTGTTTCTCTACTTTTCCATCAGCATTATACTTTGTCTTGTAAATCCATTTAACTCCAATCACATCCTTTCCTTTAGGAAGCTCTACTAGATCCAAAGTTTGATTCTTTTCAATTGACTAAATTTCATCATCCATGGTTGCAATCCAATTGTCATCCTTAATTGCTTCTTCAAAATAAATTGGATCAACTTGTGTTAAAAATACAAAATTAAAGCATAAATCATCATTTTTAGCCTCTTGTATTTCATCATAAACCTCTCTTAGACTTTGTGTCTTCTTTGAAGTCTTTATAGACCTCAATCTTAGTGATGCAAGTGTTGGATTAGAGGACTCACTACTATTATTACTTGCTGGAGTAATTGGATTTGGAGTGGTAGGTACCCTAGAAGGTGTTGTAGGAACATTTGCTTGTGTAGTAGGATTCACAACTTGAGTTTCATTCTCTTCATTCTCTTGTGGAACACTAGCTGCAATTGTAGTTTTTTTGTCTATGCTACTATCCCACGCTTCTTCTTCAACAAACTCAACATCATGACTTATTATCAACTTCTTTGTGATAGGATTGTATAGCTTATATGCCTTGGATTGTTCACTATATCCCACAAATATACACTTCTCTCATCTATCATCTAGTTTCTTTCTCAACTCTTGAGGTATCAATGAGTATGCTACACATCCAAAGAATCTCAAATGTGCTATATTGTGCTTCCTTTTTCTCCAAGATTCTTCTGGTGTTTTATTTATCACTACTTTTGTGGGACATCTATTTAATATGTATATCAAACATGCAACCGCTTCAGCCCAATACTCATTTGCTAGATGTTTTGTTTTTATCATACTTCGTGTCATTTCCATGATTGTTCTATTCTTTCTCTCAGCTACTCCATTTTGTTGAGGAGTATACCTTGTTGTAAATTGTTTTCTTATTCCATGTTCTTTGCAAAAATTCTGAAAATCATTTGATATGTACTCTCCACCTTGATCGGTTCTCAATGTTTTGATATAATATTGACTTTCTTTTTCAACTTTTTCCTTGAACTCCTTAAAAACAAAAAATGCATCTGATTTGTATTTCAAGAAATAAACCCATACTTTTATGCTGAAATCATCAATAAATGTCAAAAAATAGAGTTTTCCACTTATGGATGGTGTTTGCATAGGTCCACAAAGGTCTTAATGCACTATCTCAAGTTGATATTTTTCCCTATAAGACTCCCCAATTGGAAAAAAAAATTTATGTTGCTTTTCCAATATGCAACTTTCACATGTTGTTTTAAGTGGCTCTATTGGTGGCAATCCATATATCATTCTTTTCTTGTATAATAGTTGTAATCCTTTGAAGTTTAAATGTCTAAGTCTTAAATGCCATAGCCAAGATTCATTTTTGTATGAAGCTTTGAAAGCTAACTTAGCAACCTTTTGCAATCCTTGTGGCTGTAAGGATAGTTCACTTTGAACTCTAAGTGGAAACATCCTATTTTTTTGTCATTTCAACTTTTGCAATCAACCTATTGCTTTGTTTCTTATCTAAAATCACACATTCACCATTTTCAAAGTATATTCTATATCCTTTTTGCACTAGTTGCCCAATGTTTATAAGATTATGTTGCAATATAGGAACATAATATACATTAGAAATATGTTTCTCCTCACCTTGCTTAGTTTTTTATGTTAATTGACCATTTCCCATGAATGAAACTTGTTGATCATTCCCTAATTTTACTTCTAATTTTACTGAATCATCCATTGTTGAAAACATCTCCTTACTCCCACTCATATGATTACTGCAACCACTACTTAAGAACCATATTTCTTTGGAGCATTTTTGTGCTACATTGCATGCTATCAATATGGTGTTTTGTTCACTAGTGTTGGGTTGGTTTTCATTTGTAAAATGTGTTTTTTTTCTTATTTATGTCATATTTCCTTTTTCTACATTCTGATGCAAAATGTCCAAATTTATTGCAATAAGGACACTGGATGCTGGATTTATCATACCTTTCTCCTTGATGATGACTATGAGAATGGTTGCTCCCCCTTCCTCTTGTTGGTGTAGAATGAGGATGCAAGCTTGATGCTGGTCTTTTGCTTTCAAATTGTGTATTTTCTCTTCCTCCTCTTGGTGTAAAACATCATCTGCCTCTATTGTAATTTGATTTCCCTCTTGTCTTGCCAAATGAAAGTTGGGTCTTGAATGCATTCTTCAATGATGATGTCCTTGATTGATTTAATCTTTGCTCATGTACTAAGAGTGATCTCATTAATTCATCTATGGATAGCTGAATAAGATCTTTGGCCTCCTGAATGGCTATTACAACTAGATCAAACTTTGTAGGTAGGCTTCTAAGTAATTTCTCTACAATCTTCTGATCTCCAACAGTTTCTTCATAGGATCTAAGCTGATTCAATGTTGTAATTGCATGAGTGAAGAATGAATCTATTGAATTTGTATCCTTCATTTGCAAATTTTCAAAATCCCTTCTCAGAATTTGCAATCTTGCTATTCTCACATTTTCTATGCCTTCGTAAGTTGTTTCCAAACTTTCCCTTGTTTGTTTTGATCTTGTGGCAACTAAAATTTTGAGAAAGAATGATTCGTCCATTGCCTACTGAATGATAAACAATGTTTTAGCATCCTTCTTCTTGTTTTCCTCCAACAAATCCTTTTCAGCTTGTGACAGAGTCTGATAAGCTTGTTGGTCTGCTGGTTTAGGGAATCCATTTTCAACCAAGTCCCAAACATTGTGGGAGCATAATAGGTTTTTCATTTTTATGCTCCAATTGTCATAATTTTTTTTCATTAAAAATTGAAATCTGGGGTTGTGCAATGCTTCCACTTGTTCCTCCATAATTTCCAAAATAAAAATTGCCTTTGCAATAAAACCCTTTTCCTATTTTCTTCAATCTTGCTTTTCTCAGTTTCTTTTTCCAATCTCTATAAAACTCTTTTGTATGATTGCAAACAACAAAATCTGCCCCTTTATTCAACCTTTCATGCCTTCAATGACTCCATTGACCTACGCATCTTCCAAATCTGCATTTGCCTGTGTCTTCTTTTTAGACCAGCGAGCCTCTTCTTCTCCTTTTGTGTGCTTCAATTTACTTCGATATTTTCCTTTGTTTGAAGTCTTGCTTCTCATTTTTTATATGCAGCTTATTTTTTCAAATATGGAATGGCTTATGTTTGATCTGCTGACAAACCCTCTTTCCTCCTTGGCAGTTTGAGACATTTGCAATACCTATCCCCTGTACTCTGATACCACTTTGTTTGTAAAAACAGGGACAACCAAAACAACGAAATGCAATAGATAAAGAGAGGAAAGAAACACAAAAACAGCTTACAGCAAAGATTTTAAAAACAGAATAGACTTTTGTATTAATGCCTTTATCAAAACAGAGCTGCCGTGCTCTCTTAAAGTCATGCCTGCAATTTTTCACCCAAAAACAGAGTAATAATCCACTTCTTTTACAAAACAGAGTATATTTTCCAAGTACCAGCGAAAGCTTCTAGATTACGCTAAAACTAGAAGAGTCTAGATGCAACGAAGAGGAAGAATGTAGAAGAAGATAGAAGGGGGAAGGAAGAAGAAACAAATGTGCTAGATAGAGTAGATAATCCGATGTGGCAGGTAAGATTAAATATGCCCAGCTGGAAGACACGTCCACCAACAGGCCTCTTATGGACAGGCAAAACACTTGTCAAAATCACGCCTCTTGCAGATTGCACTTCCAGCTTCCAAGGAATTGGGAAACAAAAGAAACGCCTCGTCCTCCTCAAAATAGAGATTCGGGCCTTCTCAGCACACAAGTTTCACTCACTTCCCCGAAAAAAAAATATATAGAAAGCCAGCTACAGATATGGTTCAATGCCTTGAGCACCCACGATGGGTAAGACTTGTTGCGGCCTGCCAATGATCACTTGCGTCTCTGCTCCATACGTGCCTCTTTGGAGCGCTGCCAAGGGCAGAATGCCATGGCCCTCTGGCCATAATCAGCCCCTAAATATAAGAGGATGCCCCCAAATCTTTGCCTTTGATGAAAATCACGGCCTCTTGGCTTCCCCGTGTGAAGAGAGTCAGCAACCAAATCTGCAAACTTGGACTCAGGAGTCAAAGTCTTATCATCTGTCAAACCTATCTGGCTCTTCACATGCTTCCAATATTCAAACACAGCCTAGAAATGGTGAATCGGGCCTCAATCACAGAAAAAAAATGCCGCTTCCAGAGATCAGACGCACAAATACAAATTAATTCGCTGCTACTGGCTCAAATCAGAGAAAAAACGCGCCTCCAATAGGTAATTCACGTCCAGCAAAAGGATGCAAAACTGCATCTACATTGGTCAAGTTCAATCGGCGCCTCCCAGATAAAGGCAAATTGAATCAGTGTTGGAACGATTCCGCGCGGGCCTCACAACAAACACCTCCATTGCCACTGCAAAACAGTCACGATGCCTTTGAGAATTGAGGAGCAGCCTTCAAATGCAAATTAGCTGCTTTCCAAATTCTCACGCGACAGAAACCAATGTTTAAATCGTTCCTTTCAACAGTGCCACAAACTATCGTTTCAAACCTTAAAAAAACTCTCCTCGGCAAAAAAAAAAAAAAAAAACACCTTCAATACACGACCTCAAACTCTTTTGATGAAAACTTTCAATGGCGGAAGAAGGCGAAGGTTAAAGGCTCTAATATTGTGTTGGTGTCAACCACTGAGCCCAAAATCACAACATGCAAATAATCTTCACAAAAACAGAGAGACAAACACAACTATTTCAAAAGAGAAAAATACTGAGATGAGATAAATTACATAATGTACAATAGTGCCTTATAAAGGCATGAAAATGTGTGACGGGTGAGAAAACTATTTAACATGGGAAAAAACCACCCAAATAAATAAATACATAATTATACATAAGTAAAATTAAACAGATAAATCATACTTATCCTAACATATTAGAAATTAGTTGGAGAAACAACCAAAATTATTGAAACCTAAAAAATCTTCACTACATCAAATCCTTTAATAAGAATCTACCATTGTGGTGACAAACAATTCATAAGGATATTTAAACATACTTGGAATATATTTTCTAACCTAAAAAGTTATCTTTATTAAATACATATACACAACTTACCATCTTTTAAACTTCACTATATTTATTAGTTTTCTCTAAGGTATTATTCATTTTTAATTTAAACGTGTCAGTAGGACCATTAATCTTTTAATTATAACCAATATATTTCAACCAGGGCTTTAAATACAATATGTTTACAAAACCTAGTATATCAAATAATGCTAATAAAATAAAAATTCTCAAAACACTTTTGGAAATATATCCTTATTTGATTAACAACATTAACTCTAATATTGTATATTAACGAAACTATTAAACGAGGGTATTGATTGCATGATTAATAATTGCACAACTATAATTAACTTCATTAAAGTTATTCATAATTAATTAATAAATTTTAAAAAGATCATGAATAACCATATAAATTAATAATAGGAAATTATGAAACTCAAAAATGTAAACACATAACATATAACATATGTGGAGATAAAATTTAAGATATATCTAGCACAAACTATAGGACAAAAATCTACTAATCAAATAAAAGTGTTGCATAAATAAATGAAACTTTCATTCTTCAATTTGATATTACTTATTTTTGTAGTATAATTCTACTAAGATATAAAATGTAAATTAAAACAAATACATAAAGAATCTAAGTTTTACCAAAAAAAAAAAGAAGGAAATTTGTAAACGGTTTCCTAAAAGATAAAATACCATGATCAATTTGATAAAAAAATATAATAGCCAATTGAACAAATTAAATAATCCACCATGAATAGTAAGTAAAAATCATAGCATCTTGAAGAGTGGCAAAAATTCTCCAAGTACACTATTCTATTGTGAACCCACTACACTATGTGTTCTCCACTTGTCATAAATAAGATGCCCCACTCCCGCACATCATTTATATGTATATTTAATTAGTATAAATAAAGTCAAACCACTCCATAGCCATTATTATCATAAGTAACCCGTTAATTGATGTCAATTAAAGATAATCCAATTTAAAAGAAAAATAAAATAAAATATTAGTATCTCTCAACCACCATGGTTGACCAAGTATCCATGCTAGGATTCTTAGAGATATAACATTATTACATAGGATCTCTAAAGAAAACATCACCTTAATCCTAATGTAAGTCGCTAAGATTTAAACCCTTAGGTCCAATTACATGTAGTTAAGAGAATTATGTCATGTTTTTTTAATGCTGCTTTACTACATCCAGAGCTTCGTATACCAAGCTGACATTTATTTTGAAAGTGAAGTAGGATCTCAAGATAAAGATCTTAAAAAAAGAAAAGAATTGTAACCACGAGAGATTTCTTTACTATAGTATCTTGTATATGGAAATTTTTAACCATGATCATTGAATATATGTGTGCGTGATTTTCCTATCTATCTCTATATACACAAACACACACATATATTTTATACATAATTTTATGTCTTTTTATCGAGTCCTAGTAAATATTTGTATTTATGTTGTTTACTCTTGAATTTTTTTTTTTAAATTAATATTTATGCTACATGGACTAATAATATGTCACCATACACTCTATCCTTTATGAAATTATTATCTAATTGAGTTCCTCTTACAAGCAATCTTGGCCCATAATGAAATTTCACTAAGTAAATAAAATCAATTCCATTGTCACATTGAAAAGCTTTTAACAATTAGTTTTACATGAGATTTTTTTTTTTTTTAATAAAAAGGGGTAAAAATTTTATTGATAATCAAAGAAGAGCATTACAATGAAGCAGAGGGCCTAAACCCCAAGAAAGCAGAATACAACAAAGCAAAGCAAGAAACAACATCATCCACCACCAATCCCATCGCCATCCTCTGCAATAATCTTGTTCAGTTCATGGCAAAGATCTTGGGAAATCTGGCCCCACCCCTCAATCCTCCAGCCATCAAGATGCGCCGAGGCCCATTTCGCTAAGCAATCTACAACTTTATTCCACTCCCTCAGAATATGGACAAACGAAACCTCCTCCATCAAGGAGCTAATCTGCATAATTTGTTGCACCATCCTAGCTAACTGCCAACTCACATCAGCCATCTTCCGATCTTTAAGCAAATTAACCAAAACCTGTGAGTCAGACTCACATATAACTTTCCTCCACCCCAAAGCATAAGCTCGTTCAAGGGCGAAGAAAATTACCAGACCTTCCATAAGGTTAACAGTCTTCATCCCTTCGTAAGAAGAGAAGAAGAAGACCACTGAGCCTGTGGAATCTCTACCAACTCCACCAATTCCAGCAGGCCCAGGATTTCCTTTTGAGAAACCATCAGTATTAATTTTCAAAATTCCAATAGGAGGGGGAACCCATTTACCCACTCTCATAACTTTCATTTTTGCTTGCCTTCCTCTTCGAACACAAGCTGACGCCAAAGACAGTGTCTGAAGTCCCAATCTCCCCAACTTCTCAGCATCCCCTTTCTCCAAGGGAAAATCAACCTCACACTTTGCTTCCACAGTCTCCTGAACCATACCCATAATTCTCTGCCAAACTTGTTGAATAATCAACTTTTCACCTCAGAAGATTCTACGATTCCGCTCCAGCCAAATCTTCCAGATAAGGAATGTAGGCCCCACATGCCACACGTCCTGGAGGAAAGAAGTAGTAGTAGGAGGTCTGCCAAGACTACGCCAGAAATCAACTAGAGAGGAAGCATGGACACAAGGAACTGTCCAAGCTTCCCACCATAAGTGCCATAGCCTCAGAGCAAAGGGGCAACAAAAAAACAAGTGCTCAGAATCCTCCTCTCCATCCCCACACAACACACACATGGATGGTCCCTGAAATCCCCTCTTTTGAATATTATCCCAGGTCAAACACTTATTCCAGGCCAAAGTCCACATGAAACAATTACACTTTGGCCAAGAAAACCTGTTCCAAACATTCTTCCACCAATGAACCTCCACCCCATCCAGCTTGTGAGATAACAACACCTGATAACTAGAAGAAACAGTATAAACACCCTTAGGGTTGGGAGACCAAGATAAAACATCTCCACCCGGAATGGAACTACAAGTCCTGCTAGAGAGGATGCTATGCAATTCCGCACATTCCTCCTCCATACCAACCACAGGCCACTCCTCAGGAGTCTTCCATCTAGCCGTCATTAACCGTCCTTGAGAAGAAACAGACTTGAAGTCTCTCACCTTGTCCCACCCAGCCGCAAGGAATCTTTGACAAAGGGGCAAGAGGTTAGGATACTGAGAAACAATGGGTGGAAAACCATCCCAAGCATCCAACCAAAATTGAGCCTCAAGCCCACTTTTACAGATCTAGAATAGGCCGTCCTTAACTAGAGTAGCCCCCTTCTTAAGCGTACTCCAAATAACTGATCCTTTCCCCGCTAAGGGATAGCGAGGGATATCCATCTAAGGGATCCCTGAAAAATATTTATGAAGTAAAATCTTGGCCCAGGTCTGATCTTGCTCCACACACCACCTCTAGAACAGCTTGGCAGCAAGCGCCACCCCAGACAAAGCTGACTACCTTAATCCAAGACCTCCATATTGCCTCGGACTACAAACAAGCTCCCATTTGACCAAGTTCCATTTGGATGACGATAAATTACCTGCCCATAAAAATTGTCTAGATAAAGCATCAAGTTCCTGAAGAAAACCAGCTGGGGCCACCTCGAGCATGCATTTGTAAATGGGAAGAGCTTGAACCACCGATTTGATCAACTGAACACGACCAGCAAAGGATAACCATCGATGGGTCCAATGGTTAACCTTCAGCTGAAACTTTTCCAGAATATTCTGCCATGAATCCTTAGACATCCTTTTGTCAGAGATAGGAATTCCAAGATAGATCAAAGGGAGGGATCCCAACTGAAACCTTAAAATATTGGCAATCCTCCTTTGAATCGGATCAGGAGTATTGAAGAAGAAGATGGAGGATTTACCTTCATTAATCATTTGACCTGAGGCGGTCAGATAAACATCCAACACCGCACGCAAGTTTGTAGCCTCCCTGATAGTAGCCATACCCAACAACGCAGTATCATCCACAAACTATAAATGAGACTCTGGGGGAATATTACCACCCCAACGCCATCCCTGAATGATACCCCTCTCCACATTGCTTCTCAACAATCGACCCAATCCTTCAACAAAGAGCAAAAACAAGTACGGAGATAATGGATCCCCTTGACGCAATCCCCGAGAGGCACCAAAAAGCTCTGAGGGTTCACCATTAATTAAGACAGAGAAGGAAATAGAAGTAACGCAACTCTTGACCCACCGAATCCAATCATCCCCAAACCCAAAAGCACCAAGGATCTTCCAAAGGAATGACCATCGAACTATGTCATAAGCCTTTGCCATGTCCAACTTGATGAACATAGCCTTATTAGTGGAGTTAGCCATAGAATGAATGGACTCTGTAGCAATAACCACCCCATCCAGAATTTTCCTACCCGCAACAAAGCCACTCTGCTCCTCAGAAATTAACACTCTAAGCCAAATTTTCAGCCTATCCGCAATAACTTTAGAGATGATTTTGTAAATCACATTACAAAGAGAGATGGGTCTAAACTGGCTTAACTTGTTAGCTCCATCAGATTTGGGGATGAGAGCAAGGAAGGTGGAATTCAAAGCTCGTAACATCTGCTTATTCGCCTGAGATTCCTAGACAATGGCCAATAAGTCAAGCTTAATAATATCCCAGAATTCTTGAAAAAACTCCACCAGAAAGCCATCAGGGCCAGGAGCTTTCCCTCTCTTCATCTGGAACACCATTCTCTCAAGCTCTTCGATTGAAATATCCCTCATGAGACATTCATTCATCTCCCTAGTGACCAGAGAAGGGATACAAGATAGAACTTGAGCCTCCTCCTCAGAAGCCCCCGGTGAGTCCTCCCTAAATAAGGTAGCAAAGTACTGCATGGCTTCACAAGAAATATCCTTGAAAGAGGATAGATGCTCACCAGTGTCATTCACCAGAACAAAAATTAAGTTCCCATGTCGCTTGGCTTTGACCGAATTGAAGAAGAAAGCCGTATTTTTATCTCCCTCCTGAAGCCATTCAACCCTTGCCTTTTGTTTCCAATATATTTCCTCCCTCAGCTCACACTCCTCCAACACTTTCCATGCCCTAGCCTACTCTTGAAGTAAATAGGCAGTCACACCTTCCTCCCTAATCACCCTTGTAATGCTATCCAACTCCACCTGGGCAACAGCCTTAGCATGGAAAATGTTCCCAAAGCACTGTCGATTCCAGCGTTTAAGCTAATATTTAACAAATTGGAGAAGCTTGACAAAGGTGTACATTGCCGTACCATAAGTGGGTCTACCCTCTTTCCACCAATTAGCCACATAGCCATGAAGAGAGGGTTCACGCAGCCACATAATCTGGAACTTAAAAGGGGGTGACCGAGGCACACTAACTGAAGAAACTACTAGCTTGATAGGCCAATGGTCAGATCCCCTCCAATCCAAAATTTTAGAGCTAGAAGACCATAATCCACCAACCCAGAAGCAGGGAACCAAGAACCGGTCAAGTCTTTTAGAGATGCAATTATTCCCAATTCTTCGATTGTTCCAGGTGAATAATCCATTATTAGGCTTGACATCAACAAGATTCAAAACAGAGATATTATCCTGAAGAAGCATTGCAGAAGGCTCCAACCTAGCAATACCCCCCGCTTTTCAGCTAGCTCACAAATAGCATTAAAGTCCCCAGCCATAATCCAAGGATGAAAAGGCACCGTGCTTCAAACAAATCTAATATGAGACCATAGAATTTGTTTACCTTGAAACTCGATAGGCGCATAGATATTAGAGAGGAGGATAGACTCCCCAGTCTCAAAACAGGAAGCGATCATCGAGATAGAAAACTTGCTGGCCATCCACCAGAGAGGGCAGATCCTCTGAGAATTCCAAAGGGAGGCCACTCCACCCGCAGACCCTTGAGCACCAACACACTGACATTCGCCACTACCCCATAGCTTAGGGGATAAACCAATCATGCATTCCACAGAAACCTTAGTCTCCTGCAGGAACAAAACATTAGGAGATTGACTTCTAACCAACTCACGAACAACCTTTTGTCTAGGGCCGCTGTTTAGGCCCCTTACATTCCATGAAAGAACAATCATTTCAAAGAGCTCGAGAAGTGTGAATCCAAAGTCTTAACTGACCCTGACTCCACTAAAGTTTCCTCGGCTAACTTAATTTTTTCCATATCCTTCTTCCTGCCAAGCTTTGAGAATTTCTCCCCCAACCCTTTTTTGATATCCTTTTGATGAAGACCCAGAGGAGAAGGAGAAGACCTGTTATTCCTCACTACATCTGCTCCTATATGCAAAGCCACAGTAGGACCATCTCCCCCATCCTTCTTCATTTCCATAGTAGGATCCGTCTCCACTTGGACATCCATTTGATGATTGGTCACCATTTGCAAAGCTCCAGTAACTTGTGCATCCTGAGTATCCCCAAACAGAGAACCCTCTTACCCAGAACACACAATACCTTGATCCAAATTCACCAACCCCGGGTTCACTTCTTGCTGACCCAGATCATCCAAAACCTCAAATATGTTAAAAGAGTCTTCATCTTGTCTTTCCTTCCAGGTCCTCTTTTGGCCGCGGTTTCTGTTACGATTCTTCACAGGGGCAAAGCCATCAGAACCATCACCATCCCCAGGAATGGGGTTTTTTCCTTTATCCTCCATAGGTGGGTTACGGGAAGGCTGAGAACTAGGAGGCTTTACAGGCCTAGCCCTTGGACATCTTCGTTGCAAGTGACCATATTCATGACATAGACGACATCGGAAAGGAAGAGTTTCATAGTCCAATGACTGTACCCAAGAGTAAGGACCCACAGACATATCCAAAGAATCTGGTAATGGTTTACTAAGATCAATTTCCACACAAATGCGGGCAAAAGTGATTACCTTTTTAAACTGAGTCTGCAGCGAGGAACCAACCGGCTTCCCAAGCATCGACCCCAACAGATGCAAAACATCATCCCGTCAACATTTCACAGGAAACCGTGGGAGCCGAACCCACACCGGGACCCGAGTTGGAAGCTCCTCAGGAGGGTTAAAACCAACATGCCACGGTTTAAAAAATAGACCAACCTGATTATAGAAATAAGGGCCTCCTTCGAAGACCTTATTTCGATCCCCCATGCAATCAAAGGTAACCATGAAATAATTGTTTGCCAAAAGCTTTATATCCATCTCACCCTCTGGCATCCACGTCCGTCGAGCCCAGGATTCCAGAAATTGCATCGATATCCTCATACCCAAAAACTTACAGTAAAAAGAGTGCCTTGAATAATATTCAATGTCCTCTGCAACCATTTCCAAAGGAATAACGAGTTTCGGCCTCTCCTTGCAATGCTCCAGGCAACCATTAATCTTCGTGATCCGAGCTCCACTAGACGAGCCCACTCCATCTAGCCCTGCTTCCGACACAAACAAATTATTATTAAAGACTTTCAAAGCGTGTTGAGGAGACCTCACACCAAGCGCTGAACGAAAATCCATTAGAGGGTTAACACCCGAGGTCTCCCCAGGAGACATAATACCTAACTTATATCGGGCATGCAAAGCCTCCGAGAAGTAAAAATCTGAAACAAGGGTTTCAAATCCCCACCCACAGCTCACCACGATCCACTAGCCAAAGAACAAGAGACACCACTGAATGGAGTCCTCACACAGACCAGGCACCAAAGGCGTGCCCCTAACTGCACACCCGTGGCTCCCAGTGGCACCCCTCACTCTGGTTGGCGCCAAAGCACAACCCACACGCAGGAAAAGAAGGAAAGAGACCACCGAAATGGCCACACCCAACACTTCACCCCCAGACGCAGCCAACAAGCCTCCCCTCCAAGCACAGATTCAAAGCAAAACAGAAAACGAGCTAGGGCACGAACGCCCTAGCTCGGCAAACTGTAGACGCACTCCATCCAATTCACTCCTATATCGATATCCTCTTATCTCACATTAACTTAGAAGCATACATTGAATAACAATTCTTTTACATGAGATATTTAAATAACCATTTTAGATCTTGT
>VDFB02034473.1:0-26745 GCA_007258455.2 Sequoia sempervirens
TCCACCAGGATCCTTATGGCTTGTATTGCATCATCCATCCATTTCACTTCCATCATCCATCGCATTCAGATCTCCATCCATCACTCATCCACATGCATCTGCACTATAGCTTGCTCCTGTGTTCGTATCACAATCCCTCCTAGTACTACTTGGCCCATCCTCAAGGTCAGTTTGTCTTGCCTTTACCAGAGTAGTCTATTGCATCATGCTAGGGGCATGTCCTTATCGGATCAGATTTGTGTATGATTTTAAAGTCCTCAAATCAGAAAATCCAAAAACATCAAAACATATCAAAATCCAAAAATAGGTCAAAAAGTCATTCAAAAAGTCAAAAACAGAGTCGTCTTGTCAAACTACATCATCTTTGAGCTTGAATGTAGGTAAGGTTGATATTTGATCATCCCTTGAGACACTTAGGTCAGTCCTTTAGGAGTCCGTCATAATAAACTGGAATCTCATCATGTATATCGTCATCTGTAAATGAGTCAGGTCATCAGTCAAACTACATAGTCTTTGCGTGCATAACGTAGGCAAGGCTAATCTGTTGATTAGCCCTCGAGACCCATAGGATAGGTCCTTAGGTTAGTCTCTTTGTCAAAATTTTAGAAAATCCCAAAAAACACTAGAAATTTGAAAATCAAAACATTTGTAAAACCTTAAAAAAATACCAAAAACAGTCTCAAAACATTGCAAAACATCAAAAACATCCAAATATTTGAAAAAATCCATCCACCTCATCTCACTTACACCTGCAATAACACCATCCTTAATAAACTGATTGTCATCCTCCACCTTTGGTGAAATAGTTAGAAACAAGTCTAGCAGGTTAAAAGTAAAAACTCCAAAACGTCAAGCCTCAAGTCTAAGTCAGTACGTAAACAAATTGGTCAACTCTTCACATCGTTAGTCCATCATCCAATCAGTCCCATATCAATCATCTGCTAAACATCATGTCCTAGGATGGATCCTTCCTAAATGGACAATATTTTATTAGAATAAACACCTTGGATAAACGAAATGACATGCCACCATCCACTAACATGTCCTAGGATGAATCCTTCCTACAATGGGCTTTATCTTTTGGCAATAGTTTTGAATATTATCCTTGAAAACACATTCTCCTTTGGTTAGCGATATATAAGAGCATCAATTTTTTTGTTTACTTGGTCTTTATCTTCTGACTTATCTTATTTGCACTCATTCCAAGGACGTCTTGATGATATCCCAAAACAAGGGATTTAGTGAAAAAGGAATGGGGGCAACGATCATTATTTGTTTTCTGCTATGCTTGTTGGATGTTCTTGTAATATAACCTTGGAAAATACCTGCTTTGTTAGGTATGTATGGAAGAGGTCTAGGGCAACTTGTTGACTATTGCATGGATAGGTTTACCTTCCCGTATTTTGGTCCGAGGTGCCTAAAACTTTTGAAGTGCATCCTAGCAAGGTTTCCATATGCCAGGTGTAAACAAGAATACTCCTATCTGCTAGTCAAGTCAAAGTTCATCTCACTGGGTACAATGTCATCCTGGTTTTCTATACCTTGATGCATCATACCACGTGTGTTATCAAACATAAGAAAATTTGGCCTTTTGAAAATCCCAATTCCTCGGCAAGTAATCATCATCATCATCATCATTTGCATTTGCATCATCTTGTGTCTCATTGAAATGACTTCTTCTTTTCTTACTAACCACACTAACAAGGTACTATGACAGTTGATCATCATCACCACCATCTTCATCGATCTTGCATCCACAAATAATTAGCATATCGTATAAACATAACATATAGGAAACATACACATCGCATAAACATATAGGAAACATACGCATTGCATTTTTATCATCATATAAACAGGTTATCATAAATATTTTTCATAGATAGGTGCATCGACGACATTGCATTTTCACCCATTACATTGCATCTCATGGCATTATATCAATCATTGCATAAACATTCATTTGCATTTCATAACCATTTCATATTACCATCTATCATATAAGTCATCGCATAACATCTATAGAAGCATTTCATAATCATTCTTCGCATAAACAAATAGGTATATAAGCATTTAATTCATTAGGCATACATACTTGCATAACATCATGATATCATCACATTACATCTACATTGCACATCATTGCATCACTTTGCATCACATACTCATATCATGGCATCACATACATCATCATTTATTACGTTTAGGATAATAACATTCATTATTCTAAGCATATCATAAAACCATCTCATTATGCATTAACACCATTTCATTCACATCATATTACGACCATCACATTTTATGTTTCATCATCCATATCATCTCATAGATAACATCATAAAACATTAATTGCATAAATCATTACACATAGGCATAAAAGTACCAAAGTCATATAGGCATCCTTTCATTATCATTTCATAAGCTTAATTTACATATCATTTTGCATGTGCCCAATGGATCATATCATTTCACAAATCGAAACATCACATTTGCATATCATAGGTTAACATAATATAGATCTATTAGTTATAATCATAATGCATACATCATTAGAAATAAATGCATCCATAAAAGACATCACTACAGAGCATATAGAAATATATCATCCATGCATAGAAGAGAACACAGTACATCGCATCAAAATTGGCTCATATATATCATGAAAAATGTCACTATCATAGTACAAAGAATAAATTGGATCACTATACATATATGTCAATCAGTACAAAAGGGCCCATTTGGGCTATCAAAAATGAGCCCAGAAGGCATAAAATGTATATATCATCTCAGTCAGGCTCGTTCCCTGTGAATGCTGCCCTCGCCTCTGTCACCATGACCTTCCTTTGGTTTATGGTTGGATTGCTCTGAGTACTCAGGGACCCACTCTACTCTGGGTACTGTCTCGTGATAAGCCCATCAGTAGTACTCTGCCTCTCGGATGGCATCCCTGTAGGATCAAACGGACACTGTACCCTGGGAGAAGGAGGTTGTCATGCTATCTATCTATTGTCTGCAGCCTAGCTCTGTAGCTGCCTGTAGCTCTATATCCTATCTCTGTTGTATAGCCTGATCTCTCTCTGCCCTGAGCTACTCTCTCTTAGCCCTCACCTAGTCTCTCTCCGCTGTCACCGCTTGAACCTGGGCATGTAGCTGCAAAATCAAGGTGTCCCGTGAGTCTGCCTATCCTGCAAGCTATACCCATGGCTGCACGTGAGGCTAATCCTCACCCTCAACTCATGGTGGTGGGACTGGTGGCTCCTGCATGTGTACATCCCCGTAACCTGGTGGGACTAGGGACACAAATGGTGGATCTTATCAAATCTTGACCCTCGGTCCTCACCCTCGTCCTCTCCCTCTGCCTCTAACTCTGCACGGATCTGGGTCCTCATCTAGAATGGTCAATCGAAGTGGAGGTCTAAACTAGTCCCTATACGCCTGAGTGGTGCCAAGATCTACTAGGCCCTGATCATAAGCCCATGGTCAGACTACCAAGTGCCAGAAGCTATCAACTGCCTTAGAGGTAGGAATACCATGTCCCCATGATACCTGTGTCATGCTGCGAACAAAGATGGCTACATAGTCATCATCAAGCGATCTGTGACTCTACGAACTAATATTTATGCAGATTTCTGGGAAGGTACCTCTCGATCGTGTATGCTCCACACCATGTACCAATCCTGGTGACAATAAAGAGAGATGATTAGCCATTATTATCCAGGCTAACCAAAGTATGGACACCAATGAGAACTAGCATCTCGTCCGGACCCTCCTCGATGGGGATCCGTGCTCACTAGTGTGTAAAGGAACACCACCTCCATATCATCGGGGAGGCATCGTACATCCCATCAAACTAGAGCGACCTGCGTGGATGCAACCTGAAATGTGCTCCCATGCCCAAATGTGAAGTAAAGGTCCTCAACCCCGGTGCTTTATCGTCCATTTACCGTACTCATGTAGGTCTCGATCATGGCTGAAAAACGAGGCCCCTATGCAAAATGGTAAAACATCTCGGCGGACCATCGCTCCCGGAAATACCACTAGTCGGGTTCAAATATCACCCTCGTCGGTTTGGGGCAACAAGACCTGAAATAATGGCTGCAACTGCTCAGTGGAAGGGAGGTGCTATGACCCTGTCTCTCTCCAGCTCAATCTGTCCCTCACAGTAAATAATGTCCTGTGTGGTGAGGACTCTGATGCAGGACCCGCGTCCCTCATCCATATCAAAGATCGCTCGTTGGCCATGAATAGGAAATCATAGAATGCACCAAACGTCCTCTAGAGTGATGGTAGCCTCACTAGTGGGGAGATGAAATGATGATGTCTCCTTTGTGCCCACCTCTCGGTAGTGCTGACAACATCCCTAGGTGAGTGTGCCTTAGCCACGTAATAATGTACACAATCCGCAACTCCTGTTCGATCCGGTCCTGTCGCTGGTCTATAAGTGAGCGCTAGCCAAATATTGTGACCGGTGCTCAGTAGAGCTCCCTCGCTGCGTCCTGCATCAAGGAAGGCCAACGTGTTAAATTTTTTGAAAAATTTCTGGTTGAACGCTCCAGAAACTTCTCCAGCGGCACAGTTTGTGATGGTGTCATAGTTTGATTTTACTCAAACTCCGATGCTTGAGCCTAAAAAGGAGGTACTGCATCAGAACGCATGCCTTTACTTTCCTTCCGATTATACCGTAGTTCGTGAAATGGGTGTGTGTCGCGGTTTATCAAATCAACCATGGGGCCGGGCCCAACATCAAAGTTGTAAACTCGAGCAACCTGCTATGGTACGATTTGAATGTCAGTGGCACTATATAGCACCGCTAGAGGTGAGCCACTCCTTTAAAGCATTAATTCAAGCAGTGGAAATGAAAAAACCCAAGCGGGTAGGGTCATATTGGTGCCCACAGATGCGGTGTACTGATGTCCAAACTCAATCGGTGGTATGTAGGGAAGCTATCGTTCGCCACCATGTGGTTGGAGCTCAAATCTCAAGATTGCTAGCGGAGGTGTGTGAAAATGACTTGAAAGTGACCCCTCGGGCCCCTTTCAAGCCTAAAAATTAGGGTTTTTGAACCCTATATGGATGTCCGGCTAGGGTTCTGGACCCTCGAACCTTTTTTTGTCTGATTGAGGCTTGTTTTCCATCATTTTATCATGTTTAGACACGTTTTTAGCCTCTCGAACCCCTTTCAAACTTGTCAGGTACTTTGTCGTCTTTTTTCATGGGATCACCCAAAAAATTTAAAATTTTCGTCCAATCTCTCGAGGGGGAATTATAATGGCATATTCTCTTTCAACGGTGGGAAAGTTTTAAATATCAAAAAAATTTGGCTTTGATTGAGATCGTTATTCTTTTGAACCAACATGAGTGCATTGCTTCCAAGAGGAAAAATGTAGACACATAAAATATATTGACTGATTGACATCGTGCATCAGTCGACTTACTAACATTGTTTCTTCCTGAATCATCCCTCGGTCTAACCATTTAATCAAATCCCCCTATCTGATTAAATTCATCAATATTCCACTCTTGAATAAATAAATCATTTTATCTAATCAAGTCAATCTCTTTTGTTAATTAAATCAATCCATCTGATCTAATTATCCCTACTTAATTAAATAATCAATTTATTTGATTAAATCTCTAAAGTATGTCCATTAAATTAAATAAATTAAAACCTTATTTGATTTAATCTAACACCATCTCTTTTAATTAAATAAATCAAAATCCTTATTTAATTAATCTCTTGTCATATTCTTCTCTTATTTGATTTAAATAAATCCATAAATTTGAATCAAATAGGTCACATCATTTAACCTCTCTCATTAAATTAATTAACCCTTGATTAATTTAATCTCATCTCATGTCCCATCCTCTAGATAATGCAAGTTGCTCATGAAAATAGATTTGATTCATTTATTAAATCTCTATTTTCCTCACAAGGCATCTTTTAGAATATTCTCTCAATTTGAATCCAAAAATTCCAAGTCAACATGTACATCCAACAAGGCAATAACTTCATCTTGCATGTCCTTTTCCTTGAGCCAAGTGGCATTTATTGCATTTTCCCTTCCCTCTTGCATGTCATTTCAACAAATTTGAATTTCAAATATTTTCATTTATTGGCACAAACCCCAAATCTTGCACATCCTTCACCCATTCATAGCTTGACAAGTGGCATCATATCATTGGATGAATGTTAGTCCCACATTGCTCAAATTTGGACATTCATCCATCTTGAAATTCTATAAATAAGGCTCGCTCATATCCTCATTTGATCATCCACAATCTAGGCAAAGTTACCATGCTCAAATATCACTTAAATTTCATCCATTATCATTGAGTCATAGCTAGGTTTTTTCAGATTTTGGCTTGGAGTACTCACCATTTCTTTAACGAAGTGGATCAATCTCTTCAACATTCGAAGCTTGCATCTTAGGAATTGGGAAAGGGCCAATTTTCACATCAAATTAGCACCAATTCCCCCATGGGATCATGAGTTTGCACATCTAATCAGGAATTAATCTTTGTTTCATCATTTTCATTGTGTTCTTTGCTATTTTATTTCCTAGTTTGAAGTTGTAAATGGATTTAATGGGGAATCCTTGTTTTGGCTTGCAATCACTTGTCTAACTCGTTTATTCTTGTTGTTTTGCAGGTACCAAGGTTGGGGTTCGCACAGGATCATCATACACAATTGTGATATCTTTCAATATTTGTTTCAACCATAGAACTTGTGTACAACAAGATGCAACAACAATATACTCAGCTTCAATAGTAGATAGGGAAATTGAATCTTTTTTTTTACTCAACCATGCCACCAATCTATAACCAAGAAAAAATGTACCACCACTTGTACTTTTTCTGTCATCTAAACATCCATCCCAATCTACATTTGTCTAAGAACTTAGTGTAAATTCAATATCCCTAGGATACCATAAGCCATGATCTGGAGTTCCATTCAAATATTTTAATATTCTTTTAACAACACCAACATGTGTTTCCTTAGGATCTTCTTGAAATCTAGCCACAAGACAAACAACATGCATAATATCTGATCTAGTAGCAATCAAATACAACAGTCCACCAATCATAGATCTATATTTTCTCTTATCAACCTTAGGTGAATCATCATCTTTACCTAATTTTCAACCAGTCACCATAGGAATGCATACCGGTTTGGAACCATCCATCCAAAAATTCTTGAACATCTCTTTCACACACTTAGATTATGAAATGAAAATTTATTTCTTTATTTGATTAATTTGCAGCCCAAGAAAGAAATTAATAGTTATCTCAAATTCATTTTGCATTTCTTCTACAAAAATCTTACACATAGTTTCATTTCCTCCAAAAATAATGTCATCAACATATACAACCACAATCAATATTTTGACATTTTCAATTTTAAAATATAGATTACTATCTATCTTATCTTTTTTAAAACCTTATTGACTCAAGTACCTTACTAACCTTTCATACCAAGCTCTAGGGATTGCTTCAATCCATATAAATATTTCTTAAATATACAAACCATATCTGGTTGATCTAACAATTGAAATCCTTCTGGTTGTTTCATGTAGATCTTTTCTTCTAACTCACCATTCAAAAATGTAGACTTGACATCCAACTGATAGACTTTGAAATCTTTATGAGCAACAAACACTAAGAACATCCTGATAGCTTACATTCTTTCCATCGGAGGAAAAGTCTCCTAAAAATATATGCCTTCTACTTGTGAGTAAGCCTTACACACAACCCTTGTTTTGTTTAACCACTTCTCCATTCTCATTCAACTTATTTTTAAATACCCAATTTGATCCAATAATGTTTTTGTCTTTCGATCTTGGGACCAATTCCCAAGTTTGATTCTTCACAATATTTATAAGTACTTATTTCATAGCTTCCATCCAATGCTCATCTTTACATGCTTCACTTACAATGTTTGATTCAATCTCAAAAAGTAAACATAGATTTATCTCACTAGCAATAGCTCTACTTCTTGTGAATACTCCTTTTGTCTTGTATCCAATGATTTGATTTTATGAATGATTATTTTGTACATATCTAGGCACGTCTTAGGGGACACCACTAGAGCTTCATCTTCTTTTTCTTCATTCTTCTTCTCTTGCTCATCCTTCTCCTATTCTTCCACAATTTCTTCAATCCTTATGCAATCAGGTTCATCAGATACATATCCATCAACATCAATTAAATTCTTTATTTCTTCATCAATCTTGGCATTTGAGCTTTCTACAATCTTCCTCGGCCTTTTATTGAAACATATGTAAGCTTTTCTTTTAGTAGAATATCCAAGAAAAATACCTTCACTTCTTGCGTCAAACTTTACTAAATTTTCTTCATCTCTTCTAATATAACATTTTCTTCCAAATACCTTGAAATACTTAATAGTAGGAATTCTTCCACACCATAGCTCATAGGGGGTCTTTGTACTTTTTTCTTTTTCTTGAATTCGATTGAATACATAAACTATAGTATGAATAGCTTCTCTCCAATAAACTTCTGGTAGACCCACCTCAGTAATCATTGGTCTAGTAGCCTCTTGAATTGTTTTGTTCTTTCTTACAACTCCATTCTTCTAAGGATTTCTCAGAGAATATAACTATCTTTTTATTCCATGCACTTCACAAAACATATTAAACTCATGGGAGGTGAACTCACCACCTCTATTAGACCTTAAGCACTTTATCGTCAAATTTATTTCTATAGTGCCCCTATGTATTGGCGTTTTTGGGCGTTTGAGTGTTTATTTTTGTTCTAGTTGTTTATTGTGCTATATAATTATGTGGTAAACTTAATATTTATAGTGGCTTTGTGTAATCAATTAATTAAATAAAAATCGGCTACAATGTAATTTAAATGAATTTCAAAATTAAATTAATAACTTAAATATAAATTATTTTTTATGAAATATAAAGTACATCGTCTATATACAAATAATTAAACTAAATTGTTTTGTTAAAAGTATTGTTTCAAATGGTATTTAATAATAATTAATGATTTATTATTGTGTGAGGATAATTTTTTAAATATGTAAAATAATGTTATTTTAAATAAGTCTAGAAGGTAAGATTTTTGAACTGATGTTAAAACAAGTGAAAATAGAAAAAAGATGGAAAAAAACCATGCGTGCACATGCACGTCTTCAAACAGAGTGTTGATCAGGAAACTTGCTTATTTTGTTGATTATTTTACTTTCGAAAGCTTATCTCATCTTGGATTTTTATTTGGTAAGTAAAAAAAAAAAAACTATTTCTTGGTTTGAAGTATAGTGGGTTTTGGAGAAATGTGGGATCAGTTAATTTTGTTCTCGAAAAGAAAACTTTGCTTTGTAAAATAATTCTAAAAATATTATAGTTTTGGTTTTGATATTGTTTCGAAGAGAATTAATCTTGGAGAGTGATCAAGTTCGAAGGAAGAATTTGTAGATGTAGAGGTCTTCAGTTCATCCTCTCCATTGTGAGCAAGGGAATTCAGGTAGGAAAACTTGATTTTATTTTGGTTGTTTTGGAGTGTAGTTGGCATTCGATTTTGATATCTTCTCATTCTTTCTTCATTCAATGCAATCATTGTGCGGTATTATTTGATTTTAGAATTGTTTTATGTTTTTTGGTTTTGAATGGCTAGATTTAAATGCCATAATAAATGGAACTTTCTAGTGACTCTTGAATTTTTTCTTAGGCTACAAATTGTGTGTAGAAAGCTCACCTTTTAGTTAGGAGTGGTTGTGATTGGTATAGCCACCTGATTATCCTTTTTTGTTGGGTACAGAAAACACAAATAAAACAAACGAGGTAACTGGAATTCTATCACTACTTCCTTGGTGAATGGCTTGAATAATTTTGAAGCCACCATAGATGATGTTGGCAGACCTCCTAGCTAGCCTATGGAATTTCTTGCAGATTGGTTTCATACAATAGTTTCACTTGTTCATTTAGCATCACCTTTTTTCCTTCATAAGAATATCGCATCTTGGAAATATGATGGATTAATTATTTCTTTGTCCTCACCATTATCTTGTGTCCCTTACATCGACTGAGGTGTTTTGGCTTTCATGCAAACCATGTAGGGTGTCATGTACTTGGGCTATGCATTTGGTCCTTTTGCCTCTTTTAGAATTTGTATTAAATTTACTTCTAGCATGGTTGAGTTTCTAAACCATGCTTTGTAGAGTTTATGTTTGTGTGGGAAACTAATTTTAAAGGCATACATATCATTCTTTCAAAATATGGATTTAATTTGGGGAGTCACCTTTATGAAAATGGTAGGGGGAGATAATTATTGTATTCTCACTATGTTTGCTTGATGAATCTAATGTGTTTGAAGTCCATGGTTATTGTGAGTCATGACATGTAGGTGAGCTAAGTATGGTATTTTTCCTAGGCTCCCTCTTTTTCCTATGTTTCTTCTTTTTCTTGCATCACTGTTATAGTTTAGGTTAGGATGTTGAAACCTAGTCTTCCATTGTTTAAGCATAAAATTCTAGGATAAGATGCTTTCAATGATTTTGGGAGGGGTGACTATGGAAAACTATCCCATCAGCCTTACCAGGCTGTACCCCCCCTTAGCTATGTCCATTCATTGCATGTTGGTTTGGTCTGCTCCATCTGTATTATCAATAGCTAGAAATATACTTATATATGGATATTGTATTTTGAAAATTTTAGAATGTTAAGGCCTCTGTTATTATTTTCTTTCAGATATGCTGGTAGTAACTAGCCTTTCGTGAATATGTTTATTATTACTCTCCTTAAGTATTCAATTTTAAATTTTGATCTAGGAACATTAGCATTCTATTTTCTTATATACATGCAACAATATATAGTATTTGTTATTTGTTTTCATTATATATATATATATATATATATATATAGGTTGATATATAGATTAGAGTATTGGATAATATAATTGCATCCATATTCATGTCTTTTATACATATTTTGGTATCTTTTAAAATACTCAAATCCAATTAAGAATATTAAAATACATTAAATACTGGCTATTCAAAACAACAGAGCATTTAAATTAAGTATATATAATCATTTATAATGATAGTTATTTATTACAATTTTAAATAAAGGGAAATTGTTTGTGTGTTTATATAATTTCTTCAAAATTTATTATAAAATGATTTGTATAGTGAAGAACAAATAAAATGAGTGATTATTGCAAATGACTTCGTAATGAATGAGTAAATGGTTGTTTTTATGTAGTCTCCATTATTTTTTATTTGGTTGTAATATTCTATAATTAAAAGAAAAGATTATGTTATTTAACTATGTTTCTTTCAAAAAATAAAATATAATAAAATGGTTTAGGATATTAATTGAATATGAAAATGTAAGTAGATATAGGGAAACTAAATTATTATTGTGTTAAAGGTGTAGTGATATACTTATAATATATGTTATATAATTTCTTTAATTATTTTAAATGATTTCCCGATGAATGAAAATATAAAATATAATGGTGAGTTAAATATTCTTTGAAATTTAGCATTTCAATTGCTTTAGTGAAATTAAAAGTTTGATTTTTGATGGTTCCATGTCATTTGTCTCCCTCTTGAGTTATTGTAATTTGAGGAGATTTTTATTCATTGAATCCATGTTGAAACTTGTAATGTTGATTTACACTTGTTTATGATTTCTTGGTTAGTCATTCTTCTTGGGCTCTAGAGGAGGGGAAAGAAAAATGTTGTGTCATAATTAGTTTTAGTATCGGTTATTTGTGAACTATTTTTTTTATGTTCGATTTTACCTTGGTGAGTTTAGACTTGCACTTGAAATTTTTTTTTTTACTATGAAGTTTTAGCATGAGATGGTGCATGCCTCACTAGATGTATTTACTTATTTTCCTTATAAATTTTGTGCAAGTTGGCTTAGCCAATTTGGGATTACATGATTTTGTTGCTAGTAGAGAGAGTGGCTTCCCACGAGGGTTGGAACCCTAAGTGGTATCCAAGGTAACTCGTGCGAAAGTTGAGTTAATCAAGTGATAACCTAATAAACAATTAGGGGGATGGGTAGTACACACACACTAATAAAAGATAATGGATTCCTCTCTCATGGCCCAAGTGCTCATTTAGGCTTGGGATGAGATGAGAAGGTCTAGAATGGTAAATCAACTACATTGTCTTCATGAAAGGTGAGTTGATTCTACATGTGTAAGAATGAGGACCGAAGATCAATTGAGGTTGCTAGGGTAACCCAGGATGGGGGTCGATAACCTATGAAGATCCTCGTTGGGTAACCCATGTCAAGTCATGTGATGACACTCTACCCTTTAGTAGCCTTGCATGCTTTTTGTTTCCCCCTTGTTTCTTTTGTTCCTATAGAAGCGGATGTTTCCTTGTGTTTGTTGAGTCTTGTAGCCTTTCTACTTGACTTGTCCATGTTTTGGGTTTTTCTTTTCAACACTTAGGACAGGGGTTGGGCCTTAGGGTCCATAGGGTTGGGTGGAACATGATATGCACCCCATTTGTTCCCCAACCAAAGATTGAGTTATGTAGTGTGGTACCATTTGCAGTGACTTCGAGATGTACCAGAGTTGGATCAATTTTGATGCTTTGTACTCATTCATTTCAGTTGTATTATTCCATGGTGTTGTACTATTCTCGTTCATGTTGGGAAATACTATTGTATTGATGTAATCCTTGAATGATTTATCTTCATATCATAAATGTAATGATTGTAATATTTGGCATTATCTTATGATTATTGATGGATGCTTATCTTTTATTATGATCCTTGTATTATTATGTGTTTATTTTTTTACAGTATGCGATCCTTAATGGTGTTGTATCTATGGAAATATTTATATTAAATTCCTAGATGTGATAGATGCTTTTCAATTATATAATGTTATGGATGTTTGTTCATTGATAATTAATTCTATATAATGGTTAAGTGGAATACTCATGATTATTTAATCATCATTATGGGAGTTGTGTTGTGTTAGAGTTATTTGAAATGTAATGCAAACATGTTACCCCAAGGAACTTAGTTAGATATTGTATATGCATTGTTTATTACTAGTGATATGTGTTAAAGTACACTTCATATTAGTTTTACCTTAAAAAAAAATTGTGTCATAAATGCTAGATATTCTAATGTCCTTTTGGGTTTGTGTGGCAGGTGTTACAGCTTGGTATCAGAGCCAGGTTAGCAAACACTAAGTACTCTACATAGATTGAGCCCATTAGGCTAATCTTTGTGCTTAAATCTCAAACTGATATATTCCCCTCTTATGTTTCACATGAACATACCTAGGGGTCAGGGTCAGGGTCATGGTAGAGGTTGAGGTGGTGTCTATGGAGTCAAATACCAAAGCTCATCATCTCTGAGCTCCCACAATACATAACATGAGGAATGTTAGAGTTTCCAAAACAATCCAGGAGGGAGAGGCCCAAATCCGAAGCAGTCGGTGTTTGATGAAATGCAATTACGATAGTTGTTAGAGGAGGCACTTGGCCACTTAGGACCTAGACAAGAGGAAGAGAAATGGGTGGTTAGGGAGAGAGAGAGATCACAGAGAAGGGGAGATATACTAGCGGATCAGGATGTCATGGTAGTCGATCACATGAAACTTGTTGAGGGAAAATCCACCCACATTTGATGATAATGGTGGAGGACTAAAGGTTGAAACTTGGCTAATTGATCTAGATCATGTTTTTGCTATGCATCATTATGGTAGTAATACTAGGGTCAGGTGCACCATCATGCACCTCATAGGTTTCACATCCACATGGTGGTGATAAGAAGAGTATAAATTACACCTAGATATTGGTTTAGTGACTTGGGAGTTATTCATGGAAAGTTTAAGAACCCGTTTCCTATTAGAACATTGGAGATAGCATCATGCAGACGAGTTTCACAAGTTGAAACAAATGGAAATTTTGGTAGAACAGTACAAGCATTGGTTCTATGAACTTAAGCAATATGATGGGATCAGTGACAATGAGGGTATGCTAGTTCATCACTTTATCAGGGGCTTGAATTCCTGCATTAGTGGAGGAGTTTGAGTCTTCGAGCTGAAGAATATGGAGGTGGATATGGAGAAGGCCAATTTAGTGGAGGAGAATATGGATATGGCTCTCAGGGATCATACGGGTGTTCAAATTGGAAGTTCACCCCCAACAGGCTTGGGGCCTCAAGGTGGTAAGTCTTGCGCTGTGGGGTTCTCTAAGGGCCATCAAGTAGTCACTAAGGGTGAACAAAAACAACACTCTGAGTCTAAACCTAGGAACTTGCAATCTCATCATGGTTGTGGTGGTTTTGACTCTAGGAAGAACTGGAACTGGTAGCAAAACAAGTGCAACCATTATGAGTAGCCTGCATAGAGCACCCAGACCATGACTAGCAAGGGCAGTGTTTAGCACTCCAATGCATTTCCAGGTGATAGAGGTTTTGGTTGAGGCACAAGTTGTTTCTATTAAGACCAACAAGGCCACATTACTAGGCAATTTCCATAGAGGAACACTACGAGTTTCAGTCAGAGACCAACTGCTTCTGAGCTGACAGTGGTCGATGCGGGCAGATCTCAACGAGTATTTGCAGTAGTTGATAACTGTTAGGCTAGGCATCAAGGTGTAGTTGTTGACACTACCGGTAGAGGTCATGCAACTAACCCAAGAGCTCGTGGATGAGTTCGTGAGTGTCCAATAGGATTCTAACATTGTTGCTATGTCTCTCATGTTTTTTTCTCTGCATTGATACTTTTTATGTTATATTATGGACCTTGAGACTATGTTGGTGGTTTTTCACCATTTTGATTTGTTTGATTGATAGTTTAGTTTACTTGGATGATTATGATACCCTTTTCGGATGTTTATGTTTTGTTGATACATGATGTTTTATATTGTGTTTGGATTTAACTGGTTATTTTTATCATATGGATGTAGTATTATCCTTGTTATGCATTTGATTAATTATTTTTTTATCATATTTATGATGATGTGTTTACTGCTTGAAGTCTTGGTGAGAGGATGGTGTAGCATCAATCGTTCACAAGCACCCTACTACACAATGATTTCCTTTCATGGTGTGTTTGCTATTGGATATATATATGCTCAAGCTCTTGTTTTGATGCAGGTTGTAGGTAACAAGCATCAACTCCACCTACACTATCAAGTTTGAGCGCACCTTACAAAACCCAATGGGTATGATGTGGAAAAAAATGGAGTTGACAAGAAGGTCCCCAACCCTTGCCATCATCATCGATGAGGATGAGTACCCCAATCTGGTAACCCTGTCCTTATGGTTTTTACATTTTGATAGTTGTCTTGTTGGTGTTTCTCATATTTGATTTTGTCACGTGGTTGTTGTGATGATGTTGTTTAGGATTGCATAATTTTTATTTTACTTTGTGAATTCCAAGAGTAAATCAAAGCCTAGGGGGGGATGTAGTGGCCCTCCGTATGGCCTTTCTGGGCATTTGAGTAAGTGTTTATTTGTGTTTTTGTTGCTTATTGTGCTATTGAATTATGTGGTAAACTTAATAGTTTAAGTGGCTTTGTGTAATCAGTTAATTAAATTAAAATTGGTTACAATGTAATGTAAATGAATTTGGAAATTAAAATAATAATTAAATAAATTAAATTTTATGAAATATAAAGTACATGGTCTATTAAGAAATAATTAAACTAAATTGTTTTGTTAAAAGTATTGTTTCAAATGGTATTTAATAATAAATAATTTATTATTCTGTGAGGATAATTGTTTAAATATGTAAAATTATGTGATTTTAAATAAATCTAGAAGGTAATATTTTCAAACTGATGTTAAAACAAGTGAAAATAGAAAAAAGATAGAAAAAGACCATGTGCACACATGCACGTCTTCAAACAAAATGTCGATTAGGAAACTTGCTTATTTTGTTGATTTTTTTAGTTTCAAAAGCTTATCTCATCTTGGATTTTTATTTGGTAAGTAAAAAAAAAAACTCTTTCTTGGTTTGAAGTATGGGGGGCTTTTGGAGAAATGTGGGATTAGTTAATTTTGTTCTTGAAAAGAAAACTTTGCTCTACAAAATAATTATGAAAAGATTATAGTTTTGGCCTTTTTATTGTTTCGAAGAGAATTAATCTTGAAGAGTGATCAAGTTTGAAGGAAGAATTTGTAGCTACAGAGGTCTTTGGTTCATCCTCTCTATTGTGAGTGAAGGAATTCAAGTAGGCAAAATTGATATTATTTTGGATGTTTTGGAGTGTAGTTGGCATTTGATTTTGATATCATCTTGTTCTTTCTTCATTCAATATAATCATTGTGTGGTAGTATTTTATTTTAGAATTGCTTTATGTTTTTGGGTTTTGAATGACTAGATTTAAATGCCATAATAAATGGAACTTTCCAACAACTCTTGAATTCTGTCTTAGGCTACAAATTATGTGTAGAAAGCTCACCTTTTAGTTAGGAGTGGGTGTGATTGGTATAGCCACCTGATTATCCTTTTTTTTTGGGTAGAGAAAACACAAATAAAATAAATGAGGTAACTAAAATTCTATTGCTACTTCCTTGAGAAATGGCTTGAATTATTTTGAGTCCACCATAGATGATGTTGGCATACCTCCTAGCTAGCCTATGTTGTTGCTTACAGATTGGTTGCATACAATAGTTTCAGTTGTTCATTTAGCATCACCATTTATCCTTCAAAAGAATATCACATCTTGTAAAGATGATGGATTCATTCTTTCTCTATCCTCACCATGTTGTTGTGTCCCTCACATCGACTGAGGTGTTTTGGATTTCATACAAACCATGTAGGGTTTCCTGCACTTGGGCTATGCATTCAGTCCTTTTGTCTCTTTTAGAATTTAGATTAAATTTACATTGACTGAAGCATTTTGGATTTCATATGAACCATGTTGAGTTTCTAAACCATGCTCTATAGAGTTTATGTTTGTGTGGGTAGCCAATTTTAAAGGCATAGCTATCATTCTTTCTAAATCTGGATTTAATTTGGGGAGTCAACTTCATGAAAATGATAGTGGGAGATAATTATTGCATTCTCACTATGTTTTCTTGATGAATCTGATGTGGTTGAAATCCATGGTTATTGTGAGTCACAACATGTAGGTGAGCTAGGTATGGATTTTTTCCTAGGTTCCCTCTTTTTCCTGCATTTCTTCTTTTTCTTGCATCACTATTATAGTTTAGATTAGGATGTTGAAACCTAGTCTTCCATTGTTTAAGCATAAAATTCTAGGATAAGATGCTTTCAATCATTTTGGGAGGGGCGACTATGGAAAATTGGCCCATCAACCTTGCCAAGTTGCACCCCCTGAGCTCTCTCCATTCATTGCATGTCGGTTTGGTTTGCTCCATCTATATTATCAATAGCTAGAAATATATTTATATATGGATTAATTGTAGTTTGAAAATTTTAGAATGTTAAGGCCTATGTTATTAATTTCTTTCATATCTACTAGCAATAACTAGCCTTTGGTGAATATGTTTATTATTACTCTCATTGAGTATTCAGTTTTAAATGTTGGTCTAAGAACATTAGCATTTTATTTTCTTATATATATGCAGCAGTATATAGTATTTCTTATTCATTATCATTTTATATATATATATATATATATATATATATTTATAGGTTGATATGTAGATTATAGTATTGGATAATATAATTGCATCCATATTCATGTCTTTTATACATATTTTGGTATCTTTTAAAATACTCAAGTCCAATTAAGAATATTAAAATATATTAAATACTGGTTGTTCAAAAGAGCAGAGCAATGAAATTAAGTATATATATAATCATTTATAATGATATTTATATATTACAATTTTAAATAAAGGCATTTTATTTGTGTGTTTATATAGTTTCTTCAAAATTTATTCTAAAATTATTTTTATAGTGAAGAACAAATAAAATGGAGTGATTATTGGAAATGGCTTCATAATGAATGAGTAAATGGTTATTTTATGTAGTCTCCATTATTTATTATTTGGTTGCAATGTTCTATAATTAAAAGAAAATATTATGTCATTTAACTATGTTTCTTTTAGAAAATAAAATATAATAAAATGGTTTAGGATATTAATTGAATATGAAAATGTAAGTAGATATAGGGAAATTAAATTATTATTATGTTAAAGGTGTAGTGAGATACTTATAAAATATGTTATATAATAGTTTTAATTGTTTTAAATGATTTCCTAATTAATGAAATGATAAAATATAAGGGTGAGCTAAATATTCTTTGAAAATTATCATTTCGATTGTGTTAGTGAAATTAAAAGTTGATTGTTGATGGTTCCATGTAGTTTGTCTCCCTCTTGAGTTATTGTAATTTGAGGAGATTTTTATTCATTCAATTTGTGTTGAAACTTTTAATGTTGATTTACCCTTGTTTGTGAGTTCTTGGTTAGTCATTCTTCTTGGGCTTCTAGAGGAGGGGAAAGAAAAATGTTGCGTTATAATTTCTCTTCATATCGGTTCTTTGTGAACTATTTTTTTTTTTGTTCAATTTGACCATGGTGGGCTTATCCTTGCACTTGAAAGTATTTTTTTAGTATGAAGTTTTAGCATGAGATGGTGCATGCCTCACTAGATGTATTTACTTATTTTTCTTTGATATTTTGTCCAAGTTGACTTACCCCATTTGGGATGATGAGAGTTTTTTGCTAGTAGGGAGAGTGGCTTCCCACAGGTGTTGAAACCCTAAGTTGAGTTAATCAAGTGATAACCTAATAAATAATTAGGGGGATGGATAGTACACACACTAATAAAAGATAATGGATGCCTTTCTCATGGCCCAATCACTCGTTTAGGCTTGGGATGAGACGAGAAGGCCTGGAATGGTAAATCAACTACCTTGTCTTCATGAAAGGTGAGTTGATTATGCATGTGTAAGAATGGGGGTCGGGAATTGGTTGAGGTTTCCAGGGTAACCCAGGACGGGGTCTAGTAACCTATGAATATTTGCATTTGGTAACCCATGTCGATCCATCCAATGACACTCTACCCTTTAGCAACCTTGCATGTTTTTTGTTTCCCCCTTGTTTCTTTTGTTCCTCTGGAAGCAGATGTTGCCTTGTTTTTGTTGTTACTCTTGTTTGTTGAGTCTTGTAGCCTTTTTGCTTGATTTTGTGTTGTGTATCTTTCTTGTCAACTCCTAGCACAAGGGGTGGGCCTTAGGGCCCACATGGTCAAGTGGAACGTGCTATGCTCCCCATTGGGTCCCCAATTGAAGATCGAGTTGTGTAGTGTGGTACAATTTGTAGTGACTTCAAGATGTACCAGAGTTTGATCAATCTTGATGCTTTGTACTTATTCATTTCAGTTTTATTATTCCATGTTGTTGTACTATTCCCATTAATGTTGGGAAGTACTATTGTATTGATGTAATCCTTGAATGATGTATCTTCATATCATAAATGTAATGATTGTAATCTTTGGCATTATCTTATGATCATTGATGGATGCTTATCTTTTATGATGATCCTTGTATTATTATATGGTTATTGTTTCATAGTATGTGATCCTTAATGGTGTTGTATCTATGGAAATATTTATATTAAATTCCTAGATGTGATGGATGGTTTTAATTTATTTTATGTTATGGATGTTTGTTCATTGATAATTAATTCTATATAATGCTTAAGTGGAGTAATCTTGATTAGTTGATCATCATTACGAAAGTTGTGTTTGTTAGAGTTATTCAAAATGTAATGCAACCATGTTACCCCAAGGGAGTTAGATAAATGTTAGATGTTAGAGTTTCCTTTGGGGTTTGCATGGCAGGTCATTATACCTTGGTATCAAAACTAGGTTAGCAAACACTAGGTACTCTACGTATATTGAGGCCATTAGGATAACCTTTGCGCTTAACTCTTGAACTAATATATTCCCCTATTATGTTGCACAGAAACATACCTAGTGGTCAGGGACATGGCCATGGTAGAGGTTGATATGGTGGTTGCGGAGCCAACCACAAGAGCTCATCATCTCTGAGGTCCCACAGTTTGAAAAGTGAGGAACATCAGAGTTCCCAAAATAATCCAAGAGGTAGAGGCATGAATCCTAAGAACCCGGGGTTTGATGGAATGCAATTACGACAGTTGTTAGAGGAGGAACTTGGCAACTTGGGCCCTAGATAGGAGGAGCATCAGGTGGTCAAGGAGAGAGATCACCAAGAAGGGGAGATATACTAATGGATCAGGTGTCATGGTAGCCAATCACATGAGAGACTTGTTGAGGGCACATCTACCTAAATTTGAAGGTACTGGTAGAGGACTAGAGAATAAAACTTGGGTAATTGATATGGATCATGTTTTCACCATGCATCCTTACGGCAGTAATACTAGGGCTAGGTGTGCCATCATGCACCTCAAAGGTTTCACATCCACATGGTGGTGATTGGAAGAGCTTAAATTGCATTAGATATTGGTTTAGTGACTTGGGAGTTATTCATGGAAAGGTTTAGAGCCCATTTCCTATCAAAACATTGGAGACAACATTGTGCGGACAATTTCCATGAGGTAAAATAGATGGCAATGTCTGTAGAACAGTACAAGCACTAGTTCTATGAACTTAAGCAATATGCTAGGATTAGTGACGATAAGGATATCCTAGTTCATCACCTTATCAGGGGCTTGAATGCACATTTTTGTGGAGGAGTCCAAGTCTTCAAGCCAAAGACTATGGAGGTGGCTATGGAGAAGGATAATTTAGTGGAGGAGGATGTGGATATGGCTCTCTGAGGTAATACGGGTGTTCAGATTGGAAGTGTACCCCCAATAGGCTCAGGGACTCAAGGTGGTTAGTCTCTGGCTATGGGGTCCTCTAAGGGCCATCAAGTGGCCACTAAGGGTGAACAAAAATAGCATCACTCTGAGTCTAAACCTAGGAACTTGTAATCTCATCATGGTGGTGGTGGTTCTCACTCTAGGAAGAACTGGAACTAGTGACATAACAAGCACAACTATTCTAAGCAGCCTGCATAGAGCACTGAGATTGTTAGGAAGTGTCCATAGAGGAACACTATGGGTTTCAATCAAAGACCAGCCACTTTTGAGCCAACAGTGGGTGATGCAGGTATATCTCACCAAGTATTTGCATCAGTTGATAACCATCAGGATGTGCATCAGGGTGTGGTTGTTGAGGCTATCGATAGATGTTTTCCAACTAACTCAAGAGCTCAAGGATGAGCTTGTGGGGTCCATTAGGATTCTAGCATTGTTGTTATGTCTCTCATGTTGTTTTCTCTGCATTGGTTCTTTTTATGTTATGTTATGGACCTTGATACTATGTTGGTGGTTGTTCACCATTTTGATTTGTTTAATTGACAATTTAGTTTTTTTGGATAATTATGAT
The DNA here is from genome assembly GCA_007258455.2 of Sequoia sempervirens. Classification (NCBI taxonomy): domain Eukaryota; kingdom Viridiplantae; phylum Streptophyta; class Pinopsida; order Cupressales; family Cupressaceae; genus Sequoia; species Sequoia sempervirens. The sequence continues at coordinate 21,340 of VDFB02034473.1, forward strand.
ACTATTTTTGGATGTTTATGTTATGGTGATACATGATGTTTGATATTGTGTTTGGATTTAACTGGTTATTTTTATCATATGGACATAGCACTATCCTTATTATGCATTTGATTAATTAATTTCCTAATGATATTTATTTTGATGTGTTTACTAGTCTTAGTGAGAGGATGGTGTAGCATCGCTTGTTCACAAGAACCCTACTATGCTACAATTTCCTCTCATGGTGTGTTTTCTATTGAATATATATATGCCTGACATCTTGTTTTGATGTAGGTTGTAGGTACCAAGCATCAACTCCACCTACACTGTCAGGTCTGAGCATGCCTTACAAAACCCAATTGATATGATGTGGAAAAAATAGAGTTGACAAGAAGGTCCCCAACCCTTGCCATCATCCTCAACGAGGATGAGTACCCCCATCTGGTAACCTTGTTTGTATGGTTTTTATGTTTTGATAGTTGCTTGTTGGTGTCTCTCGTAGTTGGTTCTATCACATAGTTGTTGTGTTGATGTTGTTTATGATTACGTAAGTTTTATTTTACTTTGCAACTTCTAGGAGTAAGTTGAATCCTAGGGGGGAGGATGTAGTACCCCTTCGCATTGGCCTTTCTAGGCATTTGAGTAATTGTTTATATGTGTTTTCTTTATTTATTGTGATATTGAATTATGTGGTAAACTTAATATTTTAAGTGGATTTTTGTAACGAATTAATCAAATTAAAATTAGTTACAATGTAATTTAAATGAATTTGGAAATTAAAATAATAATTAAATTAATTATTTTTTATGAAATATAAAGTACATGGTCTATTAATAAATAATTAAACTAAATTGTTTTGTTAAAAGTATTGTTTCGAATGGTATTTAACAATAATTAATGATTTTTTATTGCACGTGAGGATAATTGTTTAAATATGTAAAAGAATGTGATTTCAAATAAATCAAGAAAGTAATATTTTTGAACTGATGTTTTTTTTTTCAGCAAAAGGCTTTAGCCTATATATATTGATATAATAAGAAATTACATTATATAAACTTTATGCATCAAATACTCTGATATAATTTAATATCAACTATTAAAAATCAAACTCATGTCTCTTGATAGATTTTCATGAACTATAAAACATGATACAACATCAAAATTACAAAAACCACTTTCAAACACCCGATCTTTCGAGCATATTTCACCAACAGTCTAGGAATTTCACACCAAAAAACATCACCTTGACCAGAAAACCCCAACAACCATATGCCCTATTTGATCCATTCAACTTGTTGTGACCCATATTGCTTTCATTTTAGAGATTTACATACCAAAATTGATCCTTTTCTAACCAATTATTCCTCCATCATTTCTTGACTTACATTTTCAAGTTGAACTTCTTGCATATTGCTATCAACAAACATATTCCCTTCAGTAGGAGCAACCTCAGGTGTGATATTTAGATTGAACCCACTTACATGTTCTAATTGCACAACTATTTCTACGTCTTCCAGCATTGGCATTGGAGGTGATTGAGGTGGTGGATCATGAACATGCACAATAGGCACCATAATATCCTAGATAATATCTTTGACTTTCTCAAATAACTCATCATCAAACTTTGTAGTGTTTCTTATAAGAAAATTCAATAGTTGAGTGGAATTTTGCTGAGAAAGAGATTTATTAATTGCAACAAAGAGTTTTGGAAATGGAGTGTGATGCAACAAGAAATGTCTTGGAAACAATCCACCTACATAACCCTGCCCCTTCCATAGATCATACCTCTAACATGCCTTGGCAAGAACACCATTTGGAAGAAACTCTTCGTTCACAACTTTATCAGCAATTACTTCCACCATTTTGACATCCTGAATCAAATCCAGTATATTGGAAAAGAACATTGAAAGGAATTGAGAAGGATAAATTACCCTTTTTTCCTCTGGATCCAATTTTTCCTTCCCTATAATCCACTTGATATGTTTAAAGAAATTTGAACAATGCCATTTGAAGACCAGAAGAAGCTCGTCATCTCCAATTTCTTCAGATATTGGCAGCTCCCATTCTTTCACTATAATGAAAACTCTATAATTTCTTGAATAGAATTCCATCTGCCTTCTGCTGCAATTTTCACAGAATACCTTTGGCACCTTAAGTTCACCACTAATGGAGCTATCACCTGACAACATACTCTGCCTCTTCCAAGCACTCCTCACAAGCAACAAACTTATATCTATAAATTTTACAAGCTTATGCATTAATTTATTTCCCAACACAAAGCCAGAAATAATTTTTTGGAAAAATTCAGCCATATCTTGTAAAAATTGTACTCTCACTCCATAGAAATCATTACATGAAAAGCATAGGAAAGCTAAAAAGTAGTTCTGATATGATCTTTTAGAGAATACCCACTTAACAAAACTTTCTAGTTGATTGTGCACCAGATAAATTTAGCCCTACTATCATTTTCTTTAGAAAAACCACTTAGCTAAGAGATATTAATAAGTTTTATCCCCATTCCCTGGCCGCGCATATAGATCCCATTAGCCATGACATCTATATCATGCAGACAGACACAAACAATTAAACAAACAATCTTGTTTTTTTTATTTTGAGTACCATTAGGATTACTTTGAGGAGCATATTCTATACTTCTCCTAGAAAGCATAAATTTGGCTTAAACTACACTCGTGCCAACTAAAGACCAACTGTGTGCCTGAACTCACACATGATTTTACATTACTTGCAAATTTACCATAGATAGATTCATTCTCCCTCAAATTAGCCAGCAATGATGCAAGAAGATAGCCTTTGTACTCACAGAATCCCAAAGATACAAAGCCAACCTTAACCACATGAGGTAATAGATTTATCCATTAACGTTACATGTGTCATGATATATTTCCTTCCAACTTCAAAATCATGAAACCTGTACATAAACCTTGACACCTACAATTTACTTCACAAACTGCTATACTATAAACATCATGACATGTGTTCATATACTTATATACTTTAGTTAAAGTATGTTACCCACCCAACTAGCAAATGTATACAAAATAGTACTAGGATAGAACACATGTCATGCAATTTGATTCACTTGTTATAGCCATTACAATACCCAATATACTACCATGTACATGTATTTCCAATGAACTTTGAAAAAAATATCACACCTCTAGCGCATTGATGCTAATTTCAATTAACCACTATAGTTTAATAAAAAACACTGCATTATCTCTTGACATAACTTCTACAAAATAGATCTAATTGACTCTTCATCATGAAAAATTTCTTCACTTAGTTGATCACAACCATAGCCAAAAAATCTGCAGCACTATTACCCTCTCTATAAACACGATTTATTTGATATGACTCATATTTATCTAACATTTCCCATATATGTTTCATTATATAACCCAATTTTCAGTTCACTGTATTCCTCTCTTTACATGCATTTATTATTACCAAAGAGTCCCCTTCCATTTGAATCTTTGAAAGCTTGCAACGCAGAGCTGATTGTAGACCATAAAAAAAAGCTTGAGACTCTGCTTCATTATTAGTTCCATTTTGCAATTTGTAAGATCTAGCACAAAGCACAACTCTCTTATGATCTCTAATGATCACACCAGCTCTTGACACCCCCAGATTCCCTCTAGATGCCCCATCACAATTCAATTTAAACAAACCCTCAGATGGAGGTGACCATTTAATTTCTTTCCTATTGACTTTTTGAGAAATTTGAAACAAACTTCCTTTAAATGGTAACATGATGAGAGGCCAATTCCCCATTATTTTAGAATCCCAATCTATAAAAATTAACCCTACATGCTTGACTTTTCTGACATAGCAATTTACAACTTTTGTGATTGATTGCTCCAATGAAACCAACAAAAGTTGAAGATTAAATTTTTCTTTACGAAAAACAAACCTATCATCTTTACAACCATGAAGCCCAAAGAATTGATGCGGGAATTATTGACCAAATGCATGCAAAGAGTGATTTGGCATAAAGACCTGGCCAACCTATAAATAATTTCCAAATAGCATCAGGTAGGGGAGAATAAAAATTCATTTTACCCAATACAAACTACCAACAATTTTGTGCAGCCACACATTGCAAGAATAGATTGTTGACATCTTCAAACTCCTCATTACAAAGTACACATTTAAAAGGATCAGCAATCCATTGCTTTGAAATCCTATCACTATTTAGGATCTTACTTCTGATAGCTAACTAAGAGAAACAACTAGCTTTTGGAAAATTCATTGAATTCCAACAAAAAAATGTATGCTCTTTGTTTTTCTACATGCATCCCTGACTATGAAAATGACTTATACCCATCTTTGACTGTATATAAACCAAATTCAAACTTGAACCAGATTATCCTATCAGCTTTAACATTACAATACATAATCCATTTTTGTAATATATCTTTCAATAAGACCTTATGCTCACTAGAAACTGCAAGCCCTGAAAAATATTTCCAAAAAACTCTTCCAAATAAAGGATCAACTCTATGAAAATAATCACACAAATTAACTTCCCAAATTTTAGATAACAAAACTTCAGAAGTTTGAAAATCATGTAAAGAATTCAAACTTGAATAACCATTCCACAAATCTTTCTAGAAATGTGCATTTTTCCCATCATTGACCTCCCAAGATAAATAAGGTAGGATTACTTTTCTACAAGAAACTAAAAAATTCCACATCACCAACCCTAAAGGAGGATTTTGCATTGTGAATATTCTTGTCAGATTTAGATTATCCAAATATTTCACTTGCATTATTTTGTACCATTTCAAATGAGGTTTAGTATACATATGTCAAACCATTTTTGCACCTAGAGCCATATTTCTATCCATGATATTATGCAGACCCGCACCTCCTTTTAGCTTCTCAAGACACATATTTTCCAAAGAAATTAAAGGAATTTTATTTTTGTTGTCCATGTTACTAGACCACAAAATTTTCCTAATCAACATTTGGATTTGTATTATAATTGATTTGGGTGCTTTTAGAATAGACATAAAATAATTAGGAATTGAAGAAAACACTGTCTTAACCAACAATTTTTTTCCAAACAAAGACAACCACCTTCCTTTCCAAGAAGTGATTCTTGTTTTAATGCTATGAATAATTTTGTGCCAATAAGAAGCCTTATTTTTCCCAGCAAAGAAGGGAATACCTAGGTACTTACATGGAATTTGAGACTGTTGGAAGCCAAGAATATTAACTATTCTTTTCACAACAACATTTTTGGAGTTAAAAATATACACTTTAGATTTGGCTTCATTGATTTTCTAACAAGAAATTAAATAGTATCTATCAAGGAATAATTTAAAATGGTGTGCTTCAAATATAATTTCCTTACCAAAGAGAAGAGTGTCATCAGCAAACAAAGAATGAGTAACTGTAACATTT
>VDFB02034475.1:0-43814 GCA_007258455.2 Sequoia sempervirens
ACCATTGTTTACAGAGGTGAAATCAAGCTACAAAAGCTCAAAACATGGCTCCAAAGCTTCATAATCGAAACTCTTTCTCTCCACCATGGCGGCGTAGTAGAGCTCCAAGACAAGCAAAAGTAAAAATGCAAAATGATTAAGACTTTTAGGGTTCGATGGTATTTGCCTGCCCTAAGTTGACAAGAATTTGATTTTTGCTAATGATTTTAGAAAAATCAATATGTTTTATTGATGCCCATGGTTTATGACTTTCATGTCAATGACCTAATATTTAGGGGTTGTGAGCTAATATAAAGCACAAAATCACCAAGGCATGTAAATATGAATAGCATGAAGCTCAAGACTATGCATGGAGAAGCCCATTGAAGACTCTAAGTCTTCTAAAAATTGACATTGAATATAAAAGTGAGACTTGAAGTTTTCCAAAGATATTTATTTAATGATCACTTTAACATTTATTATGTGCATAATGTCAGGTATTGGTTGAGGTTGTTTTTCTATTACCTCTAATGTTGTGTTTGCCTTATACTATGTAAAGTGAATTAATTAAATGATGAACTATAAATCATTTAATTAATTTAACTATTTTAAGGTGCAAACTTTGTAACTTCAAGTCAATGTTGCATGTAAAGTGCTAAGTTTAGATTGTGCATGGAGGAAGAATATATTGAAAATCCTAAAAAAAAATTTACTCATGCACAAGTGGAGCTTCAAGTTCAGTTATTTAGTTCTTTTAGATAGTGAGACACTACTTTCAGGTTCACATCAGTTCACAAGATATTTTGGTCATGCCAATGGAGAGGTGGAGTTTTCTAGGCACAAAGAGCAGTTTGCTTCATTTTTGAGCTATTTTTATCAGGGTTTTCTCTTCTGCTTGGATTTCACATTGGAAATGTTGTTTTCACTTCAATTCTCGTTCAGTTCTATTATTGGGTACCTTGTGCATTCCTTTTGTATATATTGGAAGAACTTAGTTTCTTTCACTAGTTCTTGTTTTTCAGCCTTTGCATTCTACAAAGAGAAATATCATGTAACTTAGTTTTCAGCTTTCAGATTAATACAACAGCAAGTTTACAGGTTCATTTTGTGTCATTTTACAAAGATTCCTTTGAATTTGTTGAAATCAAAAGTCTGCCTTGTCATTATGATGTTTTTATGAATGATTTGATGAAGTTTTGTTGTGTTTGATATCAAAACCTTTAAAATTATTTTCTCGTTTATATTTGCATTCATTCAAAATAGTGAAAATCACAGGTCTAGGGTTGTGTAACATAATAATCTATTCTTCTTTGCTGAGAAAACTCTATTTTCCTTCAAAAGTGGTTTATTCAAGCCTTGCTTAGAATCATTTTTGTGGTCAAACTGTTGAATTGACTTGTGTGGATAGATTTTTTGAAGTTCATTATGAGTCATAGTTGCAAGTCTTTATCAATTAGGTGTATCACCGTCAGTTTAAAGTTTTATGTGCATTTATTACAATCCTTCTATCCCTTTTCGAGCACAAGTTACTGAGTTATCAATTTGAGAATCATATAGGAACCAACCTAGAATTTGGAGGTTTATATTTGCCATAGGAATACCCACATCCTGAAGTTAGTTCCCATGTTTCAATAAATTGCTGAGTTTAACCATTCAAACATTCGAGTGCAATTTGTTTGACAACAATTATATTATTTTAAAGTACTCATTTTTTTCAATCAATGTGAAGGCTCAAAGAATGAGTGAAATTTTTTAGTTTTAAAATATTTTTTGTTAAAAAAGTTGCATCTTAACTTTGCAAGAGAGATAGAGAAATAGAGGTAGAGAAATCTATGGATAGAAAGAGATAGATAGAAAGATATTTTTTATTTATTAGAATTGAAATATTAATAAAATATGTACCTAAAAAATATAATTAATATACAAATAATATTAACATTAGTTGAAAGATAAACTCAATATTAAAAATAAAAATAAGTCATATTAGAATTGTTAAAGCTAGAATTTTTAAGCTAAAAGTAAAACCAAACTTTAAAAGTTAAAAATAAAATGAAACCTATTAAAGATAAAATATTTTTCTATTTTGACTATTTAATTTTTTTTTATCATCTTTTGATATCGTAGAGTGTGGAAGTATCATGTTTTTAATGTAAAGTATTATTAAAGTTGTATTAAAAATTTTGTATTCAATATTTTAAAGATTTTTTTAAAATAGAAATATTAATAATAAAATTCTTTTAAAATATAATAATAATGAAGTTTTTAATGTTATACAAATTAATATTAAATTTTAAATTATTGATTTCTACATATTATTAAAAAATAAAAATCAAAGATCAAATTTTAAAATCAATCATTAAAAAAGCAAAGTTATTTAATACTTTTTATTTCAATAATATAAATTATTTTATATAAATAAAAAATTGTCTTTAAAATTGATTTTAATGTATTATTATGTGTTAAAAGATTATTTACAACACAAATATAATATAAAATAATAAACAAAATATATATTTTATATGTTAATTTTACAAAAGATAAATATTTATTTTATCTTATTTATTTATTTATTGACAAATACAAAGATTAATCTATTTGCTAAATAATTCAAAATAATAGAAAATCCAAATAATCAAAATAACCATAAAGAAAATGAACAACACGGAAAGAATAATTACACTATTTAATCAAATCATTCCCTTCCCATGCCCCATCATAATTATGCGTCATATGACAAGTATTGGTAGTACAAAATTCAGTCGGGAGGTTGAAATGGCATGATAGAAACGGTGGTGGTCCAATTCTGTCTAAAGTGGCACGATAGAAACGCTGCACAAGACTTGTCATTTCAAATTTAAGCAATATCTGTCTTGCAAATTTTCTGCGTGAAGCAATATCGGTCGTGGAGATTTTCTGTCACAGTACATAAGCACTAGCTACTATTCAAATTTCCAAATGCAAAGATTAATCTATTTGTTAAAGAAAATCCAAACAATCAAAATAACCATAAAGACAATGGACATAAAACATGTACACTATACACTATTATAGTTCTTTAAATGACATGATCTAGATTAGCAAACTTGCATTCAACATATATTGAAGTTCTTTAAATGAAATGACGAGACAATAAAAGCATAGTTTGCAGTTTGATCAAATAACATAAAAGAAAACAGAAAGGCCAAACAATTGGCACATTCTGAGAGTTTTTTGCAATCAAAACAACAATAAAAGCCTGGTGGTCTTAACTAAAACCAGTATGTTTTCAAATTCCAAACCCCTTTCTCATAACAGAGAAAGTATAAATAGCAGAAAACCTCCCACCACCTCAGAGAACCGCAATAGAAAATATTTCACAAATCCCCAGGCAATGGTGCAGGAATCAGAATATTCCCAAGGCCGTTACAACAGAAATGATCTGGAGCCAAGCATTAGGTCTTCCCAGGCACAAATGCATCCTCTGCAATGATGGCGGTAGTCCCAACAAGGCTTGAACAGACAAGTGTCACCCCCTTGTGTGAATGATTATGGCACGCAGTGACCAATAACATTATTCGGTCCACCCGGTCCATCGCTCGCATATGAGATTCGTCGGTTAGGTACGTGGTAGCCTTTTGCTGCCCTTATGAACCACTTGTCCTTTGTTGTTGAGGACTTGTGTTAGTGCCACACATGTCGAATGGGTCGAGCACTTCATCAACCATGGAGGGAACAATCACTAACCGGGCGTAAAAGAGACGTGTGGCAATGTTTCACTGCCCGTGTTTGCTGTTACATCTCTATGCTGAAAGATTTGCAAATGGTTGACATGTAGCAAGCGTATTATCTGAAGTAGTTAGCCTCTTGAGTGGGAACCTTGTAACTTTTAGGAATGAGGGGCTGTGGTAGCTTTCAGAGCCAATTAGAGGCCTCAAAGTGGGACTCTCTCATAACCACAACCTATGGAAATCTGATGAAATTTAAGGTGATGAAAGAGAATCTTGCCATTGATGCCCGAGAGTAGACACATGGAGGCAAACCAGGAACAAAACTTTAAAAACCTAAAAGACATTACAATGCATGGGCTGGCGCATAGAAAAATAAACTCGAAGGGAGCTGGTTAAATATTTATTAACACCAACTAACATCCCAAATTTGAGACATGCATTCTGAGTTATTAACGAAAACAATTTTTCAAAAACTGAAAAAAACACTAAATTGAGATTTTGAGGGTCAAGTTGAAAGTTTGAGGCCCCAAAAATGTGGAAAAATGGGGTCCAAGGGACTTCTAGTCAAATGGGAGTCCACATGCCACCTCATAACGCAACCATCTGTAAAATTTCAGCTCAAACGAACACCCAAGTCAAAATTTATGGCCTCTAGAAGTTTCGACACAAAAATCAAAATTCTCGAAATGAAGTCTAGGTGATTGGGATGGATGATCTGATGATGGATATGGACTCTAATGATGTTCTAAATGGAACTTATGTGATTTTGGTGATAAAACAATGACTTTCAAAAAGGTGTTGATGACAGGCAAACGGGTGCTCGGAATAGATGAATGACTCTCAGAACGAGGGGTAGAAGATTTATAATAGACGAACTAGTACTAGGAATGAGTGAACGAGTGCTCAAAACTAGGATTGGATTGAAAGACATGATGGGATTGGTTCCACCGGTCGGATTTGGGAACTGGATATGTTTGTTTGCCAAATTTTTGCTGCAGAGGGGCGAATTTGCCCTTTTGGGGTGACTATGCCCTCACAGGGGGGCGAATTTACCCTTCTAAGGTGACTATACCCTCACAAAGGGGTGACTATGCCCTCATAGAGGGGTGAATTTTCCCCTCTAGGGCAACTATGCCCTCACAGAGGGGGGTATTTTCCCCTCTGCATGGCAAATTCACCCTATTTCAAGGCAGATTCGCCCCACTATGGGGAAAATTTTCCCCACTACTTTGTGGACTCTTTAAGTGGGTAAATGGGTTGTTAGAACGAAGAGATGGGCGATTGGAATGGGGTGTTAGATAATAAGATTGAGGAAATAGATGATTAGATTGGGAAAACGAATGATAGGAGTGGATGAACATGCACTTGAAACTGGTAAATGATTGCTTAGGATGGACGAAGGACTCAATTCATGGAAACAAAGGCTCGAAACGAGTAAACAATTGATTAGAAAGGATGAACAACTCTCGAAATGAGGAGATGGATGCTTGGAATGGATGAAAGATTACTCGAAATGAGTAAACGGAGGATCAAAAGGGATGAAAGACTACTTGGTCAAACGAATGTTGGAATGGCTAAGCGAAGGTTTGGAATGCCCGAATGGAGGTTTAGAATGATAAAATGAAAGTTTAGAATGATCAAACGGATGTTTTCGGAGGTTTAGAATGACAAAACAAAGGCTTGGGATGATGAGACAAAGGTTTGGAATGATTAAATGATAGTTTAGAGGCTAAACTTGGCGAAACAAGGTGATTTTGGCTGCTTAGGAGGGAAAATTTTCCCCTCTACAATGAATCAGAGGGCGTAGTCGCCCTTTTGTAATAAAACAGATGTCGTAGTCACCCTTCTGCGATAAAAAAAAGGGCATAGTCACCCTTCTGCAGTAAATTAGAGGGCGTAGTCACCCTTTTGTAGTGAACAAGGACTTGGTTTGATGAAAATGACTATGGCAAGGACTTTCAAATGATAATAATAATGCCAATTTGTCAAAGATTTTACTAGTTTCTCACAAGAAAACACTTTCAAGCAAACACAATTTCCTATGATTAATGTTCAGGGTATGGCCAATGAGGTCTTAATCTAGGATGCACAAGGTGTCTAGGGAGTCCTCGATATACTCTCGGTACGTGAGGCACAATCGTGAACACCAATTTGTCACAAGTGTGAGTCGGGAACCCTAGTGAGATACTGAAGGGCTCAGACCAACTCTTCATGTCTATCTAGGTATCACCCTAGCTTCGACACTCTGCCAATTACGATGTGACTGGATTGGGGTACAACTTTCACTCTCTCCCTTTATATACTCCGTCGGTACACGTGGTTGGAATCGTCCCTTGGGGTGATGAAATCCCCAAGTAGGTCACGCTATAAAGAAAGCACTAATCGTTTCCAACAACTCCCTAGACTCACACGAAGTGCAAGGGGCAAGTGAAAAAAAACTAATGCCCCCTTTGGGTAGCACAAAAAGATAGACACAACAAGCAATGAATATTACATCCCCTAATTAAACTATGTTCTTAGATTAATGAAAACAGCAAGGATAGCTTTAAAAATCTGAGCTAATGGATGGCCCTGTAAACAAATGTTAGTTGTTTTATACCGCATTCTTCATCAATTACACAAGAATATGCTACAAAATGTTAGAAAAAACACAAATATCCTTGCAAGAAACAATGTTAGGGGATTAGTACACGAAAACAACAAAAAATGGGAGCAAAAAATGAAGCTAAAATGATTGTTTTGCCTTTCAAAATGCGTTGTTTTAGAGTGTATTTTCTCCTCTACAGTGCTGAGGAAGGGTGTAATTTCCCTTCTATAGTGACAGGAGGGTGTAGTCACCCTTCTGCAGTGACTAGGAGGGCGTAGTCACCCTTCTGCAATAAAATGTTAGCATAGAAAGTTCAACCAAGGGGTGTAGTCGCCCTTCTATAGAAAAACATTAGAAAACAAAGATTAAGCAAGGGGCGTAGTCACCCTTTTGTAGAAAATTGTTAGAAAACAAAGTTTAAGGGGCATAGTCACCCTTTTGCAAAAAATGTTAGTAAGCTAAAAATCCAAACAAGGGTGTAGTCGCCTTTCTACAAAAAAATAGAGGGCATGATCGCCCTTCTACAGTCACCAGGAGGGCACAGTCGCCTTTTTGCAATCACCAGGAGGGCATAGTCACCCTTCTATAGTCAGCAGGAGGGCATAGTCACCCCTCTGTGACATATTTCTAGAATATTTGACTTGTCACCTCATGAGGATTAATTTTATGTTGTGCCAATACTATAGAAATGGTTGAGATTTATCCAACAAGGCCAAGATGAAGGGCTAAGGTGAGTTGAGTACTCACAAGCCCTCACATTTTGACATGTGGAATGTGAGATGGCTAAGGGTGAGATGATATGTAGGTGATGTGGAAGGGAGGTACATGATATGGAGGAAAGACATGTATCTTGGAAGTACATTGGGAGATGAGAAGATTCCTTGGAAGAATAAATGTGAATTGAAAATTCACATGCTTGAGAGAATCTAGTGGATAAGAGAGAGTCTCCAAAAAGGTGGGAGTTTATCACATGTGACTTGATGTGACAAGTAAAAGATTATAGAAGATGCATGGGAAAAGGGGATTCTAGGAGGAATAAAAGTGAATTAAAAATTCACATGGGGAAGAGAGGAGCTTTGGATGAATAAAAAGGAATTAAAAATTCCTTGGGGGATGGGGAGAGTTGACCAAGGTACTAATTAGGCTTAACTAATCAGTAATTAGAAGATAATTAGGGGTTAATGAGGATTAGAAGCTAACTTGCAAAAGTTGGAGGATGTGACACATCCTAATCAAGGATTAGGCATGTGCACATCCTTAATGCAGAGATTAGGAGATGGATTAGGATTAGATGAAAATGATATGTGAGGAATTAAATATTTATTTAATTCATTTGATAAAAAGGGGATTAAGGAGGGTAACATATTTATTTATTAATTAAATACCTTAGGGGTTTGGCAGAATTAATGATATTAATTAAATAATAGTAATATTACTTAATTAACTTGGATAAGAGAATGTTTAGATGAAAAGTGATAAATTTGGATAAATTAAGTGTCTAAATTTTGATGTCTACATATAATCCTTAGATTCACCCAAAACAACTAATGCAACTGCTTTCTTTCTGTAGTATTGGCGCAACATAAAAGGAACATAGGATACCACAAGAATGATTACCGGATTGCAGCAGACAAGCTGCCAAATTGCATAAACCCATTGTGCCCAATGCGTCTTTGTTTTTGAAATCCACTTGGGAAACCTTTGTTCCAAAACAGAGATCCACTTCTCCATACTAAATGAATGCAGGACAAATAACAGTCTTCTAGGAGAGAGGAGCTTGAAAACAGTCTTCTTACCTTCGAAACAAGGTAGATAATAGTCTCCTATGAAAGATGAGTTTGGAAAGCAGTAAAATTATTAGGGAATATATTAAAGGCACGGACATTGAAAGGTTAAGAATGAGTCTACCAAGAATTAAGTCTCATTGAGTGCAAAAAGTTCCCTACCCAATAAATTAATTAATTAATTATATGATTCTAAAAGGGACGTCTGGAGTAAGTCGCTCCATTTCTTTCTTTCAAACTTTCGATTCTCTCTTCTCCGCTTTATTCTCCCACCACATACATAATGCTTTACTTATCCTTCATAATGATATTTAAATGGGGTCCCTCACATAAACATCGTAGGTTATATCTGTTAGACCTTCTTGCTAACAGTTTTATGGGCCGATTTTTATATGCGTCAATTTCAATGAAGTCAAAATTACATTTTATTGGTCAGTTAAGCTCTCCCCCTTTAAATGCCTTTTATCATTGTTGTAAAAAAAATCCTTCTCCATAGGTAATTTTTCAATTAAATTCATAATTATTTCAAAAAAAACAAAGAAAAATTATAATTAATTTTATTTTCATAAATCCTTTTTTATGAAAGATAATTTGTCATATATTTATAAGCAATGTATCATTCTTTCTTCATTCTCGTTACATTTTATTTGTTTTTTCCTATTAGAGTAGATTTTAAATTTGACTGCTTAACAAAAGTTTTTATCATTTACAATTATCTTCTAGACATACATGCAACAATACTCCCAAACATCAATATTGTAAATGAATTACTTAAAAATATAAAGAACAACATTTTAGAGGATTAATATTAGCTGCCTTGAATCTAGAAACAATTCTAACATCTGTCTGAAATCAATAAAATAAGGTAATGGTTTACATATAAACTTTAAAAAGGTTAATATCAAAGGAATAAAAAGGTTGGAAATTAAGATTTTAGAAAAGAAATAAATTTTGAACTCTATTAATGGGGTAATTAACAAAAGGAAAGGTTTTTAGTTAGTTTTTTTAAAGAAGATTTATAATAGTTTTGTAAAGTTAAATTTTGATGTTTCTTTCAAAGGAAATTTGGATCTGTAGAGGGATCTTCAACTAGCTTATATCGTATTGAATCTTAGATAGTCATTTGATCTATGTTATTCATTCTAGTATGACTAATCTACTAGGGCCTACTATATATAGGGCACTAGCTCCTATGGACTATAACACCTCAAATGAAAGTTTGAAGGGAACAAGATTCTTCTTATATCCATCCAGTGCAACCTTTGGCTTATTAGGAGATGAGAAAGTGGAGGGTTGCTTGGTCTAAGATATTTTAATTTGTGGGACTACAATTCCTACTATATAAAGAAAGGTCCTAATCCTATATAGTATAATAGGGGTGGGTGGTGCTAAAACAATATTTATAAATAAATTACAATAGAAAATTAGAAATAGGTGCAAACAAGGTAAAAATATCTACAATTTGGAACCAATTAATAGATTTGTTTGATGATGATTATTTACTCCCTAAAATTTGTATATTTTTTTAATTTTTTCTAGCAAGGAAAAGAGAATGAAAACCTTGTGGTATAACCGTTTTATTTACAAGTTCATAAGTGATAAATAGAATGGAGATTTGATGAACATAGTATGAAAAATTGTAACAAATGGATGACCTATAGATGTTGGGTGATGTTAAATTAAAAAGGTCTTATTATATTAAAAATAAAATAGGTTTTTTTAATTTTAATTTTTGTTGTTGGTTAAGAACATGTTTTATTTTACCATTCATTGATAATTATTTTGGGATCTCTTAGTTTGCTAACAATGGGGGAATTATTCTAGTAAGAGGGTTCAAAGTTCATGTAGGTAACATTTAATTTTAATAATTTAATTTTAGTATGGATTCATTGAGATTATGTGAGATAGGCCAAGGATTAGGTATTTACAAGTAGCCATTAATTATTCCATGACATTTAATGAGAGACATTTGACTAGATTTGGTCAACCTCATAATTTATTAGTGTTGAGTGGAATCACTTGATCATACTAACATATTTAATGAGAGACATTTGATTAGACTTGATTATCTTATTAGTGTTGATTGGAGTCTCTTTCTTTTTTGGTTCTAGTAAGTCTGCATGTTATCTTTCTGTTGGTGGAGTTGTTGTAATAGAACATATTTCAAGAAACAAATGTTGTGGTAGTAATATCTTATTTTCAAGTGAATGATTACCCTCCCTATGAAAACAAATAACAAGTGGAAAGGAGGAGGTGGTTGGTGATGTAGTTCTCTATAAAAGAATGTGACAAGGACAAGGAGAGGACAACACAAGACCTATTTTATAAGGTTGAAAGGGAAAATGTCAAGTTAATAAAAATTGTATCCCAAGAAAATTATGAGTACAAAATTCTCACTTTCCAATTATTTGAGCTTTTAGGGACCAAGAGCCTCCATAATGAGGAGGTACAAATTTTGTGGGTCATATGATAAGAATGCCTATTTTAGTCTAAGATGTTTTCCCAGACAATTAGGAGGAAATCACTTATCGGTGGTGTGATCCATCATTCAAAAGTAAGGACTTAATTGAGAGATATTTTGCAATGATCTAAAAAAATGTAGATACATATTGAAATATAGTTTTAGATAATAAAATTAAGAAAAAAACCAAGTTTGAGGAATTTTCCAATTTCCACAAGTGGTGAAATTGTCTCAACCAAAGTGATAACAAAATAATTTCCTAGAAAGAGTAGTGAAAGTTTCTCAACTATGTTTATTTTAATTTCCATCTCTATGATAAGCAATGATTTCATCAATCTATAGATAGTGGAATTTGAATAATTTTGAAGATATTATATATTTCTTTGGCACTCAAAAAAATTGTGAGGAATGTGTATATGCATTGAAGAACATGTTAGGGACTACCTATCTTTGCATCCCTTCCTATTTATTCATTTTTATTGGTGTAAGAAGAAAATCAAGGCTTTCATGGTGAAATGACATCTTGTAGATGTATGAAGCCAATTATAGATGATGTGAAGGCACGATTTCAACCTAAAATTTGTGTATTTATATGTTTTGAAAAGTATATAATATAATTTCATGAAGATATTTAGCTCACTCTTTTTTAGTTTCTTTCCCTTTTGAAAGGTGGAAGCATAAAATGTGTTCTAGTATTTTACCTAAGTGGAATGCTTAACATTTTTATCTAGTTTTTGGGTAAGTGCACCGAGTTGTGACACAAAAAAGGTGCAAAATTGGAAAAAGTTTAAAAAATCTTATTTGGCAAGTGCCAAATTTGGTGCTCGCCAAATGTAAAATTATGTCAAAAAAATCATTACCAAAAACCTCATTTTCTACCCTCCCTACGATTTCTTCTATAATTTTTCACCTCTACTTGACATGCGCTCACCAAAAGGAGATAATTTTTTACACTCCTAGCTTGTGATTCTTCACGAGGATGGTGCCAAGACATCGTAGAGGTGGAATAGGTATGTAATTCTATTGTTTTAGTTTCAAATTTGAATTAAATTTATAGGAAATCAATCTCCACCTCCAAATATTGATAATTCACAGTCACCTCCTCACAAAAACCCTCCTGAACAAGAACACAATTTTGTTTTCTATAATTGCAATGCTCACAAAAATCAAATTCAAGATTAGAATCAGACAAACCTTCAATAAGGTTTTTATTTTTCAAGGTCCTTAGACCCTTTTCTCCAATGTGGCCAAGTCTTTGGTGCCATAACAATGTTTTTTGTGTAGCTAACTTTGACTGAAAAGAAAGAGAGCCCTTGGGTACCCAAAAGCCATGACCAGCTACTAAAGGTGAAACCCTCACTTCTTCCACAAGCTTGTTTTTCACAAAAGTATTGCTGCACTTAGTAGCACATGCATAAAGCTTATATAATGTGCCATATCTGACACCTCTAGCAATCACCATAGCACTTCTAACCATCTTGCATCCTACATCAAAAAATACTACTTACACACCATATCTATTAGTTTGCTCACAAATAACAAATTTCATGCTAAGCAAAGGATGTGTAACAGACCATTACTCCTTTTTATTCTACCATCGAGAAACCTAATTTTAACTTTACCATGACCAACAATGTATAAATGAGAATCATCACCCAAGTACACCTTACCTCCATCAAATTCTTCATATTCAAAAAACCAATCTATATTAAAATTCAAATAAAAAGATGCACCTAAGTTAATTAACCATGCATCATTACCTACATAAGTTGTCAAAGTTACAATGAATGTGTCACCATTTTCCTTCTTAGACTCGAAATCATAATCAAAATTCTTATTTTTCCTCTTTTCTTCATTGCATTCCTTACAAACATGTCTAGGCTTATCATAGTTCTAGCAAATAACTTTGGATTTTCTAGAAGATTTAGATCTCCCCTTAGACTTGGATTTGTCACGCTTCTCATTGTTCTTTCATTTTTTCTTAGGTCTTCCATGAACATTTAGGGCCTCCTTGAAAGTGATGGATACCCTCCTGCTCATCTCTTTAAAAAGCAAAGAACCCACCATATCTTTAGTCTTTAATATAACAAAATTACTCCCAATAGCCATGACAAGAAAATCCCACAAATCAGGCAAATAACAAAGTAAGATCTGACATTTCTCCTCCTCATCCATTTTGACACCAACTGATGCCAATTGAGCCACCAACATATTGAATGCTTCTAAGTGGTTTGTGATTCATGGACCACCCTCTTCCACTTTCAAGGAATACAACTTCTTCCTCAAGAAAATCTTGTTCACTAAAGATTTGGCTTGATACATCTCACCAAGCTTCTTCCATAGTTTATGTGCAGAGGTCTTTTCATGGACATTAATTAAAATATTTTTCCAATCATAATTTGATTAGACCCTTGGTGTTATAGTCCATAACATCATATTGAGTAGTTTGAGTAGGATCTTCAGGCCTTCAATCATTTTCATCAGCAACATCCCACAAATATCAATCTATCAACAAATCATCCATCTTTAGCTTCTACATCTCAAAATTATTTTTAGAAAATTTATCCACCTCTATTCTCCCTGATGAACTTGCCATCTAAAAATTCTTGCAACAAGATCACAAAGTGTCTTCTACACAAGCTCCCACTCAAATCTAGATTAGTTAAAAACCCTAATAACCCACAACTGAAACCAAAGGTGATCAAGCTTTGATACCACCTGAAAGGAAGCTAAAGTAGTGGAACAACTTCCTAGACTAATCTTGAAAGGAGAAAAATAAAAAACTTTACAGATCTTTAACAATTACAAAAACTTAAACAAAAATAATATAAATATCATGCATAGCATGACACAATGATTTACGTGGGGAAAACCCTTTTGGGAGAAAAACCCCACACTCCAAAAGCCACCCAGTATATTATTCAGAAATCACAAAAATTACAATATACTTACAAAGCAAGCTTCTCACAGGAGTATCACCACCAAAGATCAAGAGACAACATGGCCATTATCAGACTCTTAGAATACATCATCATCTACAATAGTTGTAATACAACACCCTCCAAAATAGGGTTACATTTTAGGGAAAGACAAGCCAACAAAATATCCACCATTAGATCTAAAACCTAATAATGAATGGTCCAAATTTATAATATATCATTATTTAGTGTATGTCGACCATTTTAGGAGTTTCCTAAAAAGGTTAACATGCTCACATTTTTCTCTTTGCTACCATTGTATACACCTATCAGTGTAATTAGGAAATATATATATATCCTATCAACAATAAACCGTATATAATTGCAAGGTTGAGACACATTTTCCAAAAAAAAAGGACAAAGAGAAGAAAACAAAGAAAGACAAAAGAAAAATTTAAAACAACAAAAACAATAATACATAAAAAAATACAAATAAGTATATATACATATATACAACCAAATACTTGTATATGCACACATATACATACATATACATACAAGATGGGTATCTAACTATCAAACATGATAGGCATCCATCCATCAAACAGGATAGGCATCCATCCATCAAATAGGATATGGGAATACATCTATCCATCCAACAAGATAGGCATTCATCCTTCAAACAGGATAGGCATCCATCCATTGAATAAGATAGGTATGATACTCTAGCCAGAGACTTTAGATTCATATGAATTTCTCTCTAAAGACTATATTTCCTAACAAAAGTGCACTAAGGCCCATCTTTAGGAGTAAACAAAAATAATCACATAAGAACTTGAATCCCACCTCAAAATTTTGGCCTAAGCCTCACAAGGAAGTCAAGCATTCCATTCAAGTATATAGGAAATATATTTTATCTTGATATTAGATTAGTGTATTCTCCCCTTCCCTCAATAATTGATAATTTCTTTGATTAAATAAATGTTGTATAGTTAATTGAGTTGTCATTATCTTTCTTAGATGAGCCTTAAACCCCATCCCCAAATGCTTGACCTGCACTAGGAGCATCCTTCATTCCTAGATTGCCTACATACCCTACTTCCAAATGGGATCAAAGCGTAAAATATGTAGTTTTATTTTCTACCCTAAATTTCATGTGAACTGTTATGTGGGTATGCAGCCCTTTCCAGGGCCCCTTTTCCCTAGATAATTCCTTTGTGACTGCTACCCATGAAGGGAAGTAATAAATTATAAGTAAATAGTCACCATGACTATTAATTGTTTCCTAAAACCAACTAATTTATATTCCTAAAATAATTTCACCCTTGAAACCATTGAACTAAATTTCCTTTCCATGATTAAATATCTAATAAAATATACATAATGTGAATAAATAAATTAAATTTTACCAAATCTTATAAGGAGGATTACTAAGTTTGAATTAGAAAATTTGGGTTCATTAGATTATTGATCCAAGAGAGATTACCCGTCTCTTGGATTTTATTAGCAAGATGTCCCTTATTTCTCCCTAGCAATTTAAAGGGACGATGCCATAGATTTCGTTGTTGCAGCTGTGTTAGGCTATATATTCAATAGCTCAAGTGCAATGACATTACTCGTAAACTTGATCCAAAGGCACTATTGATACCGAAAATTGTTGGCTTTAGTTTAAATTATTGTTTAATATTTTCTATCTAAAATAAAGTAAGAATCATACTAATTGCATGAAAATAAATGTTGAAATTAAATTAGCTAGTACTAAGTAAATAAATAAACACTAATTGCTAAATTGCATAGGTAAAATTATTTAATTCTAATTTCCTTTGAAAAAATAATTTCATTTGGAAGTAAGTTTAACTAATTACCAAAATAAAATATACGCTATTCCTAAAAATGAACTTATCCAATACTAATTTCTTAGAAAATAAACTATACCAATTTGAGAATTGCCTCTCCATACTTATTTCCTAAATTAACCATACTAGATATACTATTTTTCTCACAAATAACTTAAGCTAAAGACAATTCACGAATTAATTTTATAAATATATCTTAAATAAATACTTATTTCTCTACTAAAATTAACATAGTTGAAGCTTGTAGGGACTACAATATCAACACCTTTACCACAAAAGTAATGCTTTGAAAATATCTTCTCATAAGCCTTTGTTTCAGACAATTGCTTACCCACAACCAGTGAGCCAAATATTTATAGAAGAATTTCCACAAAGATTATATTCTCACAAAAGAGTTGTGTCCAAGTCACACAACACAACACAGTGTATTATGTAATAATAGTTATGGTGCTTAATTGTGTACCAGATAGGGGAAATTTTTGTTGGATGCATAGCTATTTCTTCTAAATTCTTCAATCTGACTAGACCTCCTTTAAAATAATCCCCAATTTATTTTTCCTCCATATAGTACCCCCTGATGTCACCCAAAACAACTACTGTAGTTGCTTTCTTTCTACAATAAGCACAAAGGGAACATAGGATAACACAAGAAGGATTACCAGATTGTAGTGTACAAGCTATCAAATTGCATAAACCCATTGCACCCACTATGTCTATGTTTCTACAAGCCAGTGGGGCGACCTCTGTTCCAAACCAAAGATCCACTTCTCCATGGTCAATGACTATCCAACCTCATAGATGCCCCAAGGCCTAGTACAAATATTTAAAATATATTGACAATGGATAGTAAAACAAGCTAATATAGAAAGTGGTGGGATATTGATTATAGGCTTTATTTTATGCAAAGGGGTGGGATACTAGCAAATATACCTACATTAGAAGAGGTTAAATCTTGTGAAGAAGATATGTGGACCAAAGGGGATAGAGGTTTCAAGATTCCTACCAAGAAATCCATATTGCATGGCATGTGAAGGTGAGGAAATTCTAGAAGATGAAGCATGCACCACTTTATATCGTGTAGTGATAGTGACCATATATGTATTGAACATATCAAAAGTATAAATGACATGAACATGGACATTTACTTACCAGTCACATTAGATTGGGAGTCATTACTTCCTTCAATGCAAGCAATTAAGGCTAGGACAACATTGCCAATGATATGTAAAAGCCCTTTAAATAAACTCAAGACCTTTAGAATGATTATTATTAGTTTTATGGCACAATGACACTAAATATGTTCTCACCTTATCAAAATTTATAATAATTATCAAGGTGTTAATCAATATCACATATTTGGGAGTGAGAGACATGTAGAGTGACCTCATGGTCAAATTTGGAGTTTGTATCAAGGAAACTAGTATTAGGATATGTAAGCTTGAGTTGAACATGAATTATGGAAAGAGACGGTATATTTATTTTCATTTCATTGAAATAAAAACTAATAGAACTAGGACCAAACCTAACTAGGGTTGTTGTAGAATGAGAGTAAAACATTTTTATATTTTGGTATCTTGTGCAAATAATGATGTTAGAATGTGAATTTTGGGTCATGAATCTCATAATAAGGTTTCACAACACATAATATAAAGAGATATGGAGGGAGAATTCAATAGAGACAGGGAGAGGGAGAGAGATAAAGAGAGAGGGAGGATAAAGAGATAGAGGGAGAGGGAGAGAAAGAGTGTGAGTGTGTGTGAGAGAGAAATGTAGAGAAACATAAAGTTATAGTGAGAGATAAAAAAGATATAAGGAGAGGGAGAGGGAGAAAAATATAAAGAGAGAGATAAAGAGATAGAAAGGGAGAGGGAGAGAGATAGATAGGGAGAGGGATAAAGATAAAGGAGAGAGAGAAATATAAATAAATGGTGAGAAAGAGTTAGAATGAAATAGGAGAGGGAAAGTAAGAGGAGGAGAGAGATAGAGAAGAATGAAAGGAGAGAGCTTGGTGGGGAGATAATGGGGGATGGAGAGAGATAAAGAGAGGGAGGATAAAGAGAGTGAGAAAGAGAGGGAGGAAAAAATAGTCAATGAAGAGAGGGAGAGGGACACAAAGACTTAGTGAGAGAGATAAAAAAAGATAGAGGGAGAGATAGATAGGGAGAGAGAGAAAGAGAGGGAGAGAGTAGAAAAATTTGAGTGTGTTTCATGTTTTATAGAATGTACTTGTGTTTTGTGGAGCATACAACATGTTCAAGTTTTGTGTTTCATAGAATGTGAGTGTATTTTAAGTCAAATAATTTTTGCACCCTTTTTTCTTTGCAATAGGTTTAGATAATGAGCTTATAGGTTTGGACTCTTTATTTGCCTCCATTTTGTTAAATTTAGGTGAACAGATTAAATGCACAGAAAGATAATTCAAAATCAGACAAAATAACATAGCATATACCCTGGGAAAACCCTCCTCTTGAGGGAGAAAAACCCAGCAACAAAGATCTCTCTTATATTTGATGCAACAGTGGCAATTTTACAAATTACAATGAGGTCTAACACAAGACCGATACCTGGCAATAATGAATGACAGATAACAAACTCTAGATCACACCTGGCAATATCAGAACACAAATCTGATAATGTTCACTTTGCACTGAAGGGTCTTCAAACTATGCACTGGATTGTCTTCAATCTTGTATTTGCTCAACACTGTGAATGTTCGCCCTTGTATTCTGATTTTGCACTTGCTTGTTATATTCACACTTGAGTATATTGTAGACTGATAAGAATTGTGTCAATCTATACCTTTTATTCACATTGATTGATATCACAGAGTTGGTGTATTCGCACTTAGATCTCAGACAAGTTCGCACTTTATCATCAGTTGTGTTCACACTTAGATCATAGACAAGTTCACACTTTATCATCAGCTGTGTTCACACTTAGATCATAGACAAGTTCACACTTTAATCATCAGCTGTGTTCACACTGAAATAATAGCTAAGATCAAACTATTAAACTCAGATAAGTTCGCACTATTAAACTCAGATAAGTTCGCACTATGTAAAATGAACGGACTGATCTCCTGCATAGATAATAATCACAATGGACGAACAAGCTACATATATATACAAGTGAGTTGAAACTAATCTTTCATGTCGGCCTCATAAGAGATTGCATGTCTTGTTGAATGAAGTCGGCCTAAATATTATATGACGGCCTGACTGAATATATGTGCCTCTTCACAAGAGGTCGGCCTCAAATAATGAACACGCATTAAATGTCTTCTTGATAATAGCTCAAGATGAATCTTCTCATGTCGGCTATGAAGATAAACAACAATAATAATAAATATAACTTGAATAGCCAACGATTATCATTCAATTATATTTCCACAAAGGAGTTGAGCTGGAAGGAGCTATCGAAGCTGCCATATCATTAACACTCCCTCTCAGCTAGGGAGAGAACTTCCAGCTGCACAATATAAGTCATCTCAATATGAGATCCAATAGCCATCATTGCCTGCAATCAGATATAAAGAGAGAAGTATCACCTCAATGTGATAACGAACATCATGGCTACATCCATGTGTGAACCGGTATATCACCTCATTGTGATGTTGACCACCATGGCTATACCCACGTATAGAAAGGAGCTTATCACCTCATAGTGAAAGCATATCACCTCAATGTGATATCAACCATCATGGCTACACCCATGTGTGGTATGCACAGGTGTTCATCACTTGCGTGATGTTGTCACCTCAATGTGACTTTCACCATGGCTCTCCCAGAGGGTGAAGTACAAGAAGATCATCACGGACTCTCTCACGTGATGTTGTCATGGAGTCACACACATGACATCCACCATGACTCAGCTCAGAGGGTGGAAACGAGGGCTTTCACCTCAAATTCTTCTATCACAGAAGAAAGTGCCATAGTAAGTACAAGTGTTCATCACTTGCGTGATGTTGTCACCTCATCGTGACTTTCACCATGGCTCTTCCAGAGGGTGAAACACAAGTACAACATATGTCATGGAGTCACACACATGACATCCACCATGACTCAGCTCAGAGGGTTGAAACAAGGGCTTTCGCCTCAAATTCTTCCATCACAGAAGAAAATGCATTAACAAGGGATTTCACCTCGAACTTCTCTCACAGAGAAGAACTCATTAAGCAAGGCTCACTGATACTGAGACTCATACTCAGTCAAGGCTGGATTCTCCACCATACCAAGCTTGTCTTGAAAGTGTACAAACTTTATCCTGGCGAGAAGCTGGGTGAGAATATCTTCCATCTGCTCATCAGTGTTGATGTACCTCAACTATACAGCCTTCCGTAGTACCATAGTGGTACTTGATCTCAACATACTTGGAGCTATCATGAAACACCGAATTGATAGAAGACTTCACACAACTCACAGTGAATAATAGTAGACTCCATTGATTGTCCAAATAATCCTGCAAGGAGTTTACAAAGCCACATTGCTTCCCGAGTTGCCATGCAAGCTGCAATGAACTCGGCCTCTGTTGTACTCAGTCCTACTGAAGACTGCTTCCTGCTACACCAGAAAGTCATAGCAGACCCAACCTGAAGAATATCTCAATCCATATCCAACTGTGCCACGCAAGTATCTCAGGATATGCTTAGCTGCAAAAAGATTACCATCTTCTTCAGGCTCAGTAAGCTCCCTCTAAATCTTCAAGCACTTGCATCAACCTTCTGACCTCTTCGCCCAAGATTGTCTGCAACACTTTGACTTAGATAAATGTTTTCTAGCGCACACCTCTAGTACTGTAGAGAGTTCAGGATAGTCTTTCTTGACCTCATTCCAGGTCTCACTATTCTGAATAGGTTTGCAGAGCTACCAATGACAAATCCAGATGACAGTCTTGAGCAATTCTGATCTTAGCAGCTGAAAGGGTCTTCTAGCTTTGCAATACAGTAATCTTCACTTCTTCTCAGTGAGTTACAAAACTCCCTATTGATCCCTGCTTCAGAGATTGCAAAGAAGACTTTTGGAAGTGAACTCCCTCTAGCCACCAACTCAGTCCCATGGCTGCAAGTTGTGACTTCATGCTTGATCATTTCTTTGGTTGGCATAACTTCCTCATAAGATGCCCTAATCTTTTCAACGCTAAGCAATCTCTCTTCACTTTCCTGCTTCTAGCTATTCACAAGGCATTTAAAGAGAGATTACTAACAGTTTATGACTATCCAAGGAAATATCAAGACTGGAATCATACAAGTTTTACTATCTCAGGTTATAATATGAACACATAGAAATTTCTGCATAATGTTAGAACATGAATAAGTAAATCATTCTGTAAGGTTAATATATCAAAAGATTAAACTAAAGGAATAAAGAACTTATCTCTATATAATTTGATATAATTCTTTCGTTCATCTTTTACTCCTCTCGAGAGTGCCAAACTCTACACAAGAAAAGAATGATCTGCACAACTACAGATTTCTTAAATGCATTAAGCGATTAGCATGTAGAACCAACTCTCTCAAGAGTTCAAGATTCTATCACAAAACATGCATTGGAGAAAGATATCAATGTGATCAACCTATCACAATGAAAATGCAAATCTCTTCTCTTTTCTTTATTTCATCTCAAAGTCATACTTCAAGGATCTAGACGATTAGTAACTCACAATGGATAATTTGAAATCTTCAAAGGATCTTTATCCTAGAAATCACAATTCAAGAGAGATAACAATCTCCTTATACTACTCACACAAGATCCAAGATAAAAGATACAACTTAACAAACAAGGAATACTTATCTATTTTTGCAAGATACGCTGATTTTAAGCACAGATCAACACACAACTTTTACGGCTTGAACACAGGCCCATGATTCAAAATAGAAATTCTCTAGAGTCCTTCTGAGGAGAGGACTTATTCGCATCTGCAAATGAAGCATGCTAATTAGGCCTAGTTGGGCAATCCTTGGCGAAGTGCCCAAACTCATCACACCTAAAACATTGAATCTTGGACATATCCCTCTTCTTCTTGGATGGAGGTGCATTATCATTTCCGTTGTCCTGATTCCTCTTGAAGAAACCTTTCTTTCCATCTTTCCCTTTCTTCTTTGAGACATGGGAGGTGAGAACATGAATGTCTTCATTCTTTGGACTTTGACCAACGCCTCTTGCCACCAACCTTGATTCTTCTTGAATGCAATCAGATCTTAGGCGATCAAACTTAGGCAGTTTCGATCTTGCACTGATTCCTTGAATGAAGGATTCCCAAGACAAAGGCAGCCCATTGAGGGCGAGCATGGTTAAATCCTTATCATCAACTATATTCCCAATTGTTGAGAGTTGGTCTCTCAAATTTGAAATCCTCATGAAATATGCAGTAACTGACTCTCCCTTTGCCATCTTCACATGATGCAATTGATGCTTTAGTGCAAGGGCTCGGCTGGTATTGTTGACTTCGTACATTTCTTCCAAGGTCTTGAGCATATCTCTTGCTGTCTTTAACTTAGAAATGATAGGAACAATATGATCCTTGATTGAGTCAACCAGAATCTTCATTGCTTTGATGTCTTTCTTCAGCCACTCCTTTTCTTCTGCCTCCTCAGGTTCATAAATGCTAGGCTCCAAGAAGTAACCCAAATCATTTTCATGCAAGGTGAGCATGATCCTAAATTTCCATGAAGTGAAATTAGTTGCACCTTCGAGTCTGTCTTTAACCTTCAAGCTATTCACCATCTTGGCTCAGTAGGATGAGTGAGCAACAAAAGGTATGCTGATTGGTAATAATCTGATCACGATCCTCAAACCTGCTCTGATACCATGTTAAATTTAGGTGAACAGATTAAACGCACAGAAAGATAATTCAAAATTAGACAAAATAACACAGCATATACCCTGGGAAAACCCTCCTCTTGAGGGAGAAAAACCCACGGTGATCCCATAATAGTGGTTTACAATTTTTGGCCAAACTAGACACTGAAATTATTATTTTTAACTAAATCTTCACATTCAGGCACCTATAGTGGCTAAACTGTGAGGAATTTGAAGATGGTGCAAACTAGAGTCTCATCAAATTTTGTCTGTAGATTCTAAAAATATTTTTTCAAAATTTTTGGAATCAAATTGCACTTCTTTTTCCATCTCTCACGAAAATTGATTTTTTGAAAACAACATTTTTAAAAGTGACTCACATCGTATAATGCATAACTTTTTTTCCATGAAGGATAAAATTCTAATTCTTTCAAATTTAGATTTGTAACTCTGATATCTAGTGCTTCCACTTGGTTAGATAGTTTTTTATTGAATATTTTTTCCTTAATCAACTTTCAAAGTCAAAACAATTACAATTCGGACATAGCATGACCATATAGCGGTAACTTTTTTTGTATATGTCAAAATTTAATTTAATTTTTTTGTTGGATCAAGGACTTCAATATCTGGTGCACTCATATTTTTATTTATTTTATTTATAATATTCTATTTTTCCACATGTGAAGAACAAAGAAATTCATTTTCAATGAAAAACCTATGTTTAATAAAACTTAAAAAATACATAACAAAACAAAAAATATTAAAATTATATTCATTGGATAGCTTGTTATGGGAATACCATAATCATTTGAAATAAATTTTAAATGAATTCATTTGATCCCCCAAAATCTAAATCAAAAGTGATTTTTTATCAGCATTTTGATAGGTGTAAAGGAGACGCATTTATAGGTATGGTTTAAAACTAGCGAGGTTCTATCCAAGGGGGTTTGATCTAAGGTGATTTGATCAAATCCTCTTCAATTGGAATCCTTAAAATGGAACTTTTTAAGGCTTAAATCATTATATTTTCTAAAAAATATGTGATTTCAGCTAAAATTCGTTCCTCTCAGGAATTGTAAACCACTATTATGACAGCACCCCCCAGTAACAAAGATCTCTCTTATATTTGATGCAACAGTGGCAATTTTACAAATTACAATGAGGTCTAACACAAGACCGATACCTGGCAATAATGAATGACAGATAAAAAACTCTAGATCACACCTGGCAATATCAGAACACAGATCCGATAATGTTCACTTTGCACTGAAGGGTCTTCAAACTGTGCACTAGATTGTCTTCAATCTTGTATTTGCTCAACACTGTGAATGTTCGCCCTTGTATTCTGATTTTGCACTTGCTTGTTATATTCGCACTTGAGTATATTGCAGACTGATAAGAATCACGTAAATCTGTACCTTGTATTCACACTGATTGATATCACGGAGCTAGTGTAGTCGCACTTAGATCTCAGACAAGTTCACACTTTATCATCAGCTGTGTTCATACTTAGATCATAGACAAGTTCGCACTTTATCATTAGCTGTGTTCGCACTTAGATCATAGACAAGTTCACACTTTAATCATCAGCAATGTTCACACTGAAATAATAGCTAAGATTGAACTATTAAACTCAGATAAGTTCACATTATTAAACTCAGATAAGTTTGCACTATGTAAAATGAATAGACTGATCTCCTGCATAGATAATAATCACAATGGACGAACAAGCTACATATATATACAAGTGAGAGTTGAAACTAATCTTTCATGTCGGCCTTATAAGAGATTGCATGTCTTGTTGAATGAAGTCGGCCTAAATATTATATGACAGCTTGAGTGAATATACGCGCCTCTTCACAAGAGGTCGGCCTCAAATAATGAACACGCATTAAATGTCTTCTTGATAACAACTCAAGATGAATCTTCTCATGTTGGCTATGAAGATAAACAATAATAATAATAAATATAACTTGAATAGCCAACGGCTATCATTCAATTATATTTCCACAAAGGAGCTGAGCTGGAAGGAGCTACTGAAGTTGCTATATCATTAACACATTTCACATGTTTTTGACCTTCATTCTTATTTCTTAACTTGAATGTCATCAAGTTTACATATTATTTTGTGCAGTAGAAAAAAGGACCTTTTGCTTGAAATGAGATAAATTGGACTTAATAAGGTCTTAATCTAGTGTTGTGAGGCATTTTATGTGTCCACACTAGGTCTTGGACCCTTGTAAATCAAATAACACATTTTTAACGTCTTGTAAAGGTGTTGTAAAGTGTTGTAAGATGCTTTCACACTTTTCTAGGCTTAATGAACCCATTTCTCCATAATTCAACATTATAAAATGTGTTTAATAACATTATTACATAAATTTAGAAGGTTCTTAACTTAAACTTAATGTTAAACTAGTTTTGTAATGTGTCTTGCACATTCACATTGGTTTTTGTGCCTTTCTAGGCTATGTGGACCTAATCTCAGTGTTGTAAAGTGTATTTAATCACACTTTTCACATTGATTTATGTGTCCCAAGCCCTATTTAACATTTATATCATCACTAATAGGACCATCTTAACCCATATTGTGCATCCCGAGGTTCAAATTGATCAAATACCCAACAAGATGGCATTTTAGACCTTATTTCCTAATCTCTTAGCATCTGAGCTGTCAAATTAGCCCCTATGGGACCCATTCGCCATGAATGGCAAATTAGTCCCATCTAGGTGGGACCCATTTTCCATGAATGGTGAATCAGTCCCATCCAAGTGGGACCCATTTTCCATGTGTGGCGAATGAGTCCCATTTGGCTCAATTTTTGACTTTTGAGTGGAAAAAAAGTGAAATTTGAGTTTAAGTTTGCTTCATGTCGGCCTGTGATGAGGTATTAACGGGATACTAAGGCACAAGTGTGTATAAATAGGTGTTTTTATCCTCATTTTATATCTATCCATCTCTCTCATCAATCCATTCATCCATTCTTCATCTATCTTCTATCTCAAGTTAAGCAACCTAGGGTTTCATGTTTCCAAGTTGTTAAGAAAGCTTCTAAGGACATTAAAGGGTTGAATCTTCCTCCATTGTTGTAGAATTTCAAGATAAAATCATCATGGAAAGGTAATATATTCTATTGTTACATGTTTCATTCCTTTCTTTCATCATTTTGGTTTAATTGTACTAAACAGGGTTTGACTAAGGCAAACCCCCATGCCCTAACAATCAACGTTTCTTCTTTTCCTCTTGTGTGTTTGCATATTTGGACATATTGGAAGCTTAGGAATCATTGAAGATTACATTTCAAAGTCATTCATATCATCTCTTCATTGAATAAGGCAAAACATCAATAAAAGGTCACTTTCAGACTTGAATCTGATAGTTTCAAGAGTAGATACATGTAGGAGACAGAAGTGCAGATCTAGCTACACATAATCAATTCTAGATTTTGTTGATTCCTGTAGGTGGACTAATTCACCACCCATGGCGAATGAGTCCCACATATAGGCTTGAAAAGTGTTTTTTTTCATAATTCAACTCCTGGCAGTTAGAAACCTGTTTCTAGGACTTTTCATCAGAAGCAGGACTAATTTACCATGCATGACGAATCAGTCCTAGTGGCCATTAACAAAGGTTTTTGAGACATTTCAGAACCTTCCAGTAACATTAATGTGCCTCCAGGTGCACTTTGTTTAGTCTTATCAATTTATGTTTTCATTTGTTTAAGTTTCTAGTTCATTCTTGCATAACACAATGTGTTTTCAAACAAGTCTTATTTCTTAGGTTTTGCATGTTTAATCCATTTATCATTTCAATTAGTTGCACTTAGATCATTGCATCCAGTCTTAATTCCATCACACATATCTTAATTTGAGTGAACCCCCTAGATTTTGGGTGTGGGATCTATCTCTTTCCATTAGGTGAAAGACCCTAATCGAGTAAAAGAGACAAAGCATTCCTAGTCCCAAAAATCTATGGTTCATATATAATGATTTTTAATCAAATTACCACCAAAATTTCACACATCTTCTAAGCTTTCTAACCATACAATATTTTTTATTTGAAATACATTAACATAGTTATTTTTTAATTTATTTTACTATTGTTTATATATTTCTTAAATACATAAGTGTTCATTTTTCTTTATAACTTTTGATCTACTTGTCAAAATTTGAAAAAAAATTATATAGGATCGTTCCACACTTTATTCTTTACACATTGAATTTTTTTTTTTTTTAATTATTATTTTAGTGCAAGTTATGTGACATGCATGCTTAGTGATGTGATTTTCAAGATGCATCCACTTCGAAAAATTTAAAAAAAAATTATTCAATAAAAAGGTACAAAAATAATAAACAACTTTTAGTACTCACTCTTAACTATATTTTTACCAATGAGTTTTTCAAAATACTAAATGCAACAAAAAATAGAGGGGCACACACCAAATGCTATGTTATATTTTACTAAAAAAATTAGGAATACTTTTGTGTGTGGAGAATATTTAATCCTCTTAATCTTAACTTTTTTTGAAAAACTTCAGTAGTTTGGAAGCTAGATTCATAGTACTACAATTCTTTTTCTTTTTGTATCTTAAAAGTTTAAGTGCATGAATCTCAAACCACTCATCCAAGTTCAAGTGGTCACTTTTGACCCTCTTTTTGTATACCATTTCCATGCACTTACCTTGCGCTTGTGGAAAAATTACTTCCAAATGCACTTGTGGGAAAACCCCTTTCAAGTGTGCTTGGAGGAATACTACTTCCAAGTGCACTTGTGAGAAAACCCCTTCCAAAATGTACTTGCGGGAAAACCACTTCCAAGTGTGCGGAAAAACCTCTTCCAAGTGCATTTGTGGGAAAGACCCTTCTAATTGCACTTATGAGAAAACCACTTCCAAGTGCACTTGCGGGAAAACCCCTTCCAAGTGCACTTGTGGGATTCAAACCACTATCAGATATTAGTATACGATACATTTAATTTGTCAATATTATATTATTTTAAAGTACTCATTTTTTTCAAACGATGTGAAGGCCCAAAGAATGAGTGAAACTTTCTCATCCAATTAAATTAGCAATAATTTAGTTTTAAAATATTTTTTTGTTAAAAAAATTGCATCTTAATTTTGCAAGAGAGATAGAGAGGTAGAGAAATCTATGGATAGAAAGAGATAGAAATATATTCTTTTATTTATTAGAATTGAAATATTAATAAAAATATGTATCCAAAAAATATAATTAATATACAAATAATAGTAATATTAGTTGATAAATAAACTCAATATTAAAAAAATATATATATTATAAAATTGAAAATAAATATAGTTAATTTTTTTAACAAATTAAATTTAAAAAATTAAATCATACCTCAAATAGAATATTGAAAATAAAAATAAGCTATGATAAAATTGTTAAAGCTAGAATTTTTAAGCTACAAGTAAAACCAAACTTTAAAAGTTAAAAATAAAATGAAACCTATTAAAGATAAAATATTTTCCTATTTTGATTATTTAAATTTTGTTTTATCATCTTTTGGTATCATAGAGTGTGGAAGTATCATGTTTTTAATGTAAAGTATTATTAAAGTTGTATTAAAAATTTTGTATTCAATATTTTAAAGATTTTTTTAAAATAGAAATATTAATAATAAAATTCTTTTAAAATATAATAATAAAGAAGTTTTTAATGTTATTTAAATTAATATAAAATTCTAAATTATTGATATGAGATTTCTACATATTATTAAAAAAATAAAAAATCAAAGATCAAACTTTAAAATCAATTGTTATAAAAAAAAAACTTTAAAATCAATCGTTATAAAAAAAGTTATATAATATTTTTTATTTCAATAATATAAATTATTTTATATAAATTAAAAAAAGTCTTTAAAATTGATTTTAATGTATTATTATGTCTTAAAATATTATTTACAACACAAATATAATATAAAATAATAAACAAAATATAAATTTTGTATGTTAACTTTACAAAAGTTAAATATTTATTTTATCTAATATTTTAATCTATTTATTGACAAATACATAGATTAATCTATTTGTTAAATAGTATAAAATAATAGAAAATCCAAATAATCAAAATTACCATAAAGAAAATGGACGACATGGAAAGGAAAGAATAACTATGGGAGAGGGCCCAGTAGTTGTGCACCCTAACTTCGCAAGCACGTTGTCGTTACATGGTATATCGTAGGACTTTTGTTTTTTTTTAGAAATGTGAAATGGACTCTTACGTATCTACAACTAAGGTTTGAAGGTGTGACTCCTCATGCAACTCATTATAATAGCACGTCTAACACGAAGTATCCAAAAAATGACTTTTTGAAAGTTCAACCAAATTTTAATAATGGATTCTCTAATAGTCGAACATTAAAATACCATTTATTATAATTTTTTTTCCATATTTGTATTCTAAATATAACTTATTTAATACTAGAGTGATCCCAATATTTTTAGTTACACTTATTTTTATTACACCATACCCTCATATTTTAACAAAGAAGAGTCAATAATTGAACACCTTTATTACAATTTATGTTCAGAAAATAACCTATATTTATGTAAAAAATTACTTCTATATAACACCACTATATCTAAACCTATTTACATTCTAACCTATTTTTTTCACTTCCCCCAATTAAATTGTTTACTTCAACTTCTAAAATATCGAACATCTAATCTAATTTGGTACTTGCTGTTATCTAAAATTTCACCATAGAACCTAAAATGGCCACACCCTATTGCCTAAAATAATAAACAGTATAGCTAATTTTATACCTCTATTGATTTAATAATATTCATCATATTATCTAAAATGATAACCGACAACCCTAAAATTATACACATCCCCCTGGAACATTCTACACGCAGCGCAACTTAGGTATCTAAAATGCTCTGTTCATTTTCACGCCAGTCGTCGGCTTTCTCAATTGGAACCAGGGTTTGTGTTTCGAAGTGGTGGAGCCTGTTACGCATGCAAGACACATGGTCGCTTCACTGCTCGGTTATTTACATCTTCATTTTGTTTGTATATTTCTACAGATCTCGAAACCGGAGGAGGAAGTGCTCTTTATACGGACCAGCTACGGACACACCCAGTAAATCTTTCCTAACCCTTTTGACGCTTTGCATCAGCTTTTTCGTTGGATTAACTTGTGCTTTCACCAGCGGTAAGGGTTCTTCTTCTCCTATTTATTGCAGCTATATTCTTTACCTTTTTTAACTTGTATACCTTCAAGGTATTCCCTGTTCCAGGGAAGAATATGCTACGCAGCTGCGCATAAGTTGTGAAACTCCTTTTTGTCAGGAGAAAACAAAACCCTTAGGCCACTCCTTTATGATTACATTACCTGCCATTCTAAGATGATTGCGGGCTGTCACGAAAATTAGAGGCAACCGTAGATTATTCGCGTCCCCGCCGAACTCAGGGAATACATTGGTAAGCATTTAAGCCATATTATCTGTGACTATTTGTTTTCTGTTTTAGATAAACTGTAACTCCTGCAATTTTCTTTGGAATTGAAGAGACTAGAAAAGATTTTAATGCCTTCTACACCAAATTAGTTTCCAGAATCCAGAAAAAAATCAGGGAAGATTTGTTTAGTTTTTTTGTTTTTCCCAGTCGTATTTTTTTAGAAAGTTGGAAGTTAGAAATTTTTGTACTAGTTCCTGATTGAATATATCTCTGTGTAGCTTTTGCTAGTAATTTAATCTTTGTAAATAAAGAGTATTTCATTTTTTTTTGCACGATTTCCTGCAGACTTGTTGACCACATCATGTTTCTATGTGATGGACCAGCTAAGGACACACCTAGTAAATCTTATTCTCCTAGCCCTTTTGACGCCTTGCATCAGCTTTTCTGTTGGATTAACTTGTGCTTTCACCAGCGGTAAGGGTTTTTATAGGGGGTTCTTCTCCTATTCATTGCAGCTATTCTTTTTTACTTTTTTCTTATAAAGTGTGTTCGTGGAGGCATTAGTTTTTCTTATAAACTGTGTTCATGGAGTCATTAGTTTTTCTTATAAACTGTGTTCATGGAGTCATTAGTTTTTCTTATAAACTGTGTTCACGGAGGCACAGTTTTTCCTATTTGTATGTTTTACCTTTGTTTATTTTGCGTGTTTGAGTTTGATTGGTTTTATTGGGTATTGGGTTTTTGTAGGTTGTATTCCCACTAAGGAGCTTGCAACAGGAAAAAAAAGTTCCAGAAAGAGTGAGCTATAATACTTTTTGAGCTATTGTTTCATTTTTCTAAATATCCACATGTCAAACTGTACATTCTTCTTTTGTATATTCTTATATATATTATTCCCCATATTTCCCCATTGCCATTGCTGAATGGCATGCAGAAACTTCATATGTTGGATAAGAACTTGTGTGCAGCCAAGCTTCCTAGCGTGTTTCTTTCCATTGCAGGTATGCATTTCTTGAATGTCCATTTGGTGTTTTTTCATGAGTATGAACCAGTTTTATGTTCCAATTATTTTCTCCTTCTATTTTTTATTCTAATAGTTACTGTGAATGTTGTATGTATCTACACACTATTGTTTGATTGTGTGGTAAATCAATAAATTTGGAATTTTCAATGGTCCAATTCATTGAAGTTCATTTACACTCACAGTTATTATTGTCATTATATTTTACTTTTCTCTCTTCTGTACAAAAATTTCTTAGTCATGCACAGTGTTTACTGCATTAACAATTATTGAATTACTTGCATCATAACGTACACCAGAAATATTAGGTTCACTTGTGAAAATTGTTTGGCACACTCTTTGATGTGTTATTAACTTCTCGAATCAGCCAAAAACCTAGATAATATTGGGTATGATATGTTTCAGAATCAAAATTGTGTTTGATTCTAGATGTGGCAGGTGTTGTTTTCAATTTGCTTGGAATGATTTTATTTAACTTTCAACCATCAAAACAAAAACATATCTTCAGCTGCTCAAACATTTCTGTTTTTATCGAATTCAATATTTTCAGATGTCTAATTTTTTTCCTACCATGATTGCCGACTATACAGGCTGGATATATTTTTGCTTCTGGAACTGCCGACTATACAATCTTGCTGCTTTCTGAGTATATTTCTTTCTTGCTGCTTCGGTGACTTTTTAAAAAGCCTATATTTCTTAAGTAGAATTCAAAACAAATAATTCATCTTCATAGGCTGCAAAATACTCTT
The DNA here is from genome assembly GCA_007258455.2 of Sequoia sempervirens. Lineage (NCBI taxonomy): Eukaryota > Viridiplantae > Streptophyta > Pinopsida > Cupressales > Cupressaceae > Sequoia > Sequoia sempervirens. The sequence continues at coordinate 31,285 of VDFB02034475.1, forward strand.
TTGTAAACAATTAATCTAGAAGCATTTAGCCCACAAACTGTTGGGAGACCTCATTTTGAAACCAAAATTGCAAACTATTTTTGATTCTTGTACATTTGTGGTTTAAAATTTAAAATCATTAAATAATTTAGCCTTTAGGATATGTATATTTTTAATTTTTTGTTTCCAACTTTTCAGTTTTCATTTTTATGGATCATGAACATGTTCAATGTTTGATTTGATTCTTGTACATTTATGGTTTAAATTTTTAAATCATTAAATAATTTAGCCTTTAGGATATGTATATTTTTCATTTTTTGTTTCAAACTATTTAGTTTTCATTTTTATGGATCATAAACATGTTCACTGTTTGATTTCCAAACTTTTTGCCTTTGGAATTGCAATGGTAGCTAGTTCTAGCTTCATGGGCAAAATCTGTTTCAAAATTGATCGAAGTTTCACCTTTGTGAAGGCATGTAAAAATGATAGAGTAGATTCTAGACTTTTGTTGTAATAAAATAAGCTATATTGAGATACCTGTTATGTTGATTTATTATGCTGATGGGTCAAGAATTATAAGTCAAATTTTTATCTCCAGTTTGATGTTGCTAAAATTTGTTTGGGGATTGGAATTTGCAATTTCAATGGGCAAAGCACATACCTATTCTCTTATTAAGATTTAATAAGCTATTTTTGCTATGTTCTTAGATTGAGGATCTATAATAAGCTATTCTTGCTATTTTCTTAGATTGAGGATCTATACCTTTTACATTTCTGCTGCTTGTTTCCTAAGATAATGGTCTAGACTGGATATTATTTTAATATTCTTCTTTTCTCTTTGTTTTCCTTGTTTAGGTGACACCCAATAAAATTAGCTTAATTTTTTTTCCCTCTTCCACCTTATTTATCTATCAAGTTGTATTAGACACAGTTTCCAGATATATATATCTCATATGTGAAAACTTTTTTAATGTCCATTCAAAATAAATAATCTTGCTAGCAGGAATTTGAAAATCATAATTAGAAAGCCCAATGCAATTGATCTGTTTTTCTTTTTTCTTTCAGACTAGAAATAAAGCCTTGAAATACGTGAGTGCTTATCTACTCTTATTTTTTCTTTTCTTGCCTTGAGTTCACCTCGTCTTGATAGATGCTTTCAATTCAGAGGGTTCTCTTCTTTTATTATGCTATTAAATTTTTTGGTCTTGATTGTTGTTAGATTTTCTTCTTGTGCTTTAGTTTTGATGGATTAAGAGTGAATATCTACATTAACAGTTTTTTGGCATGTCAAATCGTTTGATTAGGTTCCTCTTTGCTAAAAATGTGAAATTTGAGGTTACGTGTTATATTTTGCATATATTGTTTAGTTGATTCAGATTTAGGTCCAATTTTACTCATTTTAAATTAGGTACGGCTTATGATATATATATAGATTTGGAAGAGATTTGCACCATACTAAATATTGTTAGTTCATAACATTTGTCATTTTAAGGATCTTCATCATCCACAACTAATTGCAGCACCAACTTATGCTATATATATATAGATTTGGAACAGATTTGTAAGTTATGAAATATTGTTTGTACATAACATTTTTCATTTTAAGGATCTCCATCATCCACAACTAAATTGTAGCACCTGTGACTACTATATAGATGAGGTACTCGGTTCTTAGCAAAGGTTATGTGCGGAGGGGTAAGGGGTACTGTCTTTTGTCACAATGAACTTGAGCAACTTAAGCCTTTCAACCTGCCGAACCAGCAGCCCTAGCAATACAAATATGCATGAATACTGTTCACTCTTTCAAAATATTTTAAAATTAATAGTTTTGTCTTTTTTTTTGCAGTTTGAACTGGATTAGCATGACTCTTGAAGCCTACGTGGAATCTGAAACTTTATGTATCTATTTGTGATATTTTTAAAGGTGTGTATCCACACCAAATCTTTCAAGGAATATTGTTTGCTCTTTAAAAATATTTTAGAATTAATAGTTTGGAATATTGTTGGCTCTTTAAAAATATTTTACAATTAATATTTTTGTCTCTTTTATTAGTTTGAGCTGGATTAACATGACACTTGAAGCCTCAGTGGAATATGAATTTTTATGTATCTATCTGTGATGTTTTTAAAGGTGTGTATCCACACCATATCTTTCAAGGAATATTGTTCACTCTTTAAAAATATTTTACAATCGATAGTTATTTCTTATATAGCTATCTATGATGTTTTTAAAGGTGTGCATCCACACCATTTCTTTCAAGTAATATTGTTCACTCTTTAAAAATATTTTACAATTGATAGTTTTATCTTTTATTGCAGTTTGAGTTGGATTAACATGACACTTGAAGTCTCAGTGGAATCTGATCTATCTGTGATGTTTTTAAAGGTGTGTATCCACACCATATCTTTCAAGGAATGTAGAGAAATAGCTTTCTCTGCAATATTTATGTACAAAAATTGATAAAATAAGATCTAAATATAGAATTAGAATTCAATTCAACTAATATCATCAATTTAGAATTCAGTTCAATTAATATCAGATACACACTTTATCTTTCAAGGAATGTAGCTTTCTCTGCAATATTTATGTACAAAAATTGATAAAATAAGAAGATTTAAGATGTAGAATTAGAATTCAATTCAACTAATATCACCAATTTAGAATCCAGATCAATTAATATCATCATTTAAGAATTCAATTCAACTTATATTTGCCATTTTAGAATTCAAATCAACAAATATTGTTATTGTCATTGAGCTATATTCATCATGCAATGCATTATAGGAAAACATAGTTGAAAGCAAAGGGGGGAGGACAACGTACACACATGGCGTAAAATATTAGTATATCAAGTCTTCCAAAATACTTCTATATCTAGTTTATCAAGTCTGCCAATATAGTTGTTCGCTTGACAATCACATTAACAATCATTTGAATTCTGACTACAACCTCCATGTTGAAAGCATGGAGCAATGACCATCAGTAGTTGTGGCTACCATGTTTGATCCTGATCCTCCATTTGGTTGCTCCCTGGCAGGTGTTATTGGAATTTGCAATTGACCTGTACAAACATGATTGTTGATTGGATAGTTGGCAGCAGATGAAAAAATAGGGGCATAAATATTAATCATGTCCCTAGAAATTGAATTTTCTGCAATAGGATCCAATTGGTTTCTTAAACACCTCTGTCTATCCAGATCCTTTCTTGATTTTTCAAATTCCCTCATTTTTTTCACCTGCTTTTTTTTTCTCTTTGTCTTGCCTTTGTATCATTCATAATTGTTCTTTCTGCTGCTTCTTCAATCACATTAACAATCATTTGAATTCTGACTACAACCTCCATGTTGAAAGCATGGAGCAATGACCATCAGTAGTTGTGGCTACCATGTTTGATCTTGATCCTCCATTTGGTTGCTCCCTGGCAGGTGTTATTGGCATTTGCAATTGACCTGTACAAACATGATTATTGATTGGATAGTTGGCAACAGATGAAAAAATAGGGGCATAAATATTAATCATGTCCCTAGAAATTGAATTTTCTGCAATAGGATCCAATTGGGTGCTTAAACACCTCTGTCTATCCAGATCCTTTCTTGCTTTTTCAAATTCCCTCATTTTTTTCCCCTACTCTTTTTTTTTCTCTTTGTCTTGCCTTTGTATCATTCATAATTGTTCTTTCTGCTACTTCTTCATTGCCTTCTCAAGTTTTTTTTTGTTTCTTAAGCTGTCTTTCAATAGCTCTGGTAGTGTTTCTCTCATTTGCTTCTTTTTTCTTTCTTTCTTTCAAATTTGCAATCTCTTTCTTTTTGGCTTCTTGCTATATGTAAATTTGCATGTACTCATCTCCTGTGAGTGTTTGAGATTGTCGACTCAATCTAATTGTGCCACCACTGTCATGAGAATATTTCTCATTCACCCTTACATTTGGCAACTTCAAAAAAGATGGAATTGGTTCCCCCTGGTTTCCTTCTACTTGGCCATTATATGGATCTGCATTGTTTCCATCCACTAAACTATAATTTACTCTTGATAAATTATCTTCATCTTCTAAATCAATATCTGTAGTTGTTGCATAGTAGTGAGCCAATGTGTTTGGAAGAGATGGAGGAGGTGATGGCATTGACAATCCTACATCTTCATTGTTTAAGTCCAAGTTAACACAAAAGTTTCTAGGAGGGGATGGCATTGACAATCATGATATATCTTGCATACTATGGTGCATATGGAATACCTGTTCATCTTCACCTGTGGAAGAATCTGCTTGCACATGTTCATCAGTGGCAAAATCTGCTTGCAGTTGTTTATTAGTGTTGGAATCTGGTTGCAATAGTTGTTCACCAATGGCATGATCATGTTGCAGCTGCATTTCAATTGCATCATTTTCTCTTTGAAATCGTTCTGCACATTCTCTAATATTAGACTCACTAACTCCTGCAAATCTTAGAATACTCTCAATTGCAATTGTTTCATCTTCCTCTACAACTCCACCATGAAATGCTCTACTAGGATTCATGTCATTCATAAGTGCCATTGGGTTCAATGGTCAAATACCAATTCTTTTAAATCCTGCCTTGATGTTATTTGCAGTGAGGGCCTTTCTGAATGCTAAGCTGCATAGGTGTGCTAATTCAAATTTATTGATTTCTAATTTGTGATGCTTTTCCATCCACCGTGATCTCTCACTTTTAAAATAGTGTTTAAAAGGAGAAAATACACTTACATCCAAGGGTTGGAGCTTGTGGCTTGTGTGAGCTGGTAATGTAAGGAGATCAATTCCTAAACTTTTTGCCTCTTGAATTGTGGGAAGTGTTACATGGCTGCCATGGCCATCAAAGATAATCAAATGTCTTTTGTTGGGCAAAACTCCTCCAAGTACAGATCTGGCAAAGTGATGCAACCAATTGAGGAACAATTCCTTGGGCATCTAGGCATGAGGTTGGATTGACATACAAGCCCCTGGTTCACAACCTGCAATGTAATTTTTCAACTGCCTTTGACCTTTGAAAAGGTAGAATCCAGGAATACTCTGACCTACAGCAATAACACAACATAATATAGTAATCCATTCTCTACTTTTTGACAATATGTATGGTACACTTGTTGAACCCTTTTCGGCTATTACTTTTATACCACAATTTCTCACAACTTGAACGCCAGTTTCATCACAATTCCAAATTTGGTGTGGTCCATATTGTTTTTCTTTGTAAAGTTTTTCCAAGTTTCCATAGAATGTAGCTACTATGGAAGGTTTCAGCATGGTAGCTCTATCTTTGTCTATGCCTTCTGCAGTTCTTAATGCCAACTCAGGATGCCTTTTCTTAAACCCTGTCCACCATGAATTTCTAGGAAAACCATTCTTAAAGGGGTTTATCCTAGTCTCACAAATGTGAGCTACATATGTTTTCAATTGTGATATTTCAAGACCATATCCCATCTTTGCCATGTCTTGACACCATTGCACAATCTCCATTTCTTCTTCAGCAGATAATATGGTTGGTGGACCTCTCTTTGTTGATGTTGTGAGACCCTGTAACCAAAATGACAAAGTTGTAGGAGGAATACCCCATTTTTTGGCAGTAGCTCGGATAGAGTACTCATTATCTTCACCATCTTTGATTGCATGGTCCATGTATGATTGTGTCCAAGTTTTTTTAGTAGGTGTTTTCTTAGATGTAGTAGACTCTCTAATCGACTGTACATCTTCATTTCTTCTTCAACAGATAACATGGTTGGTGGGCCTCTCTTTGTTGATGTTGTGAGACCCTGCAACCAAACTAACAAAGTTGTAGGAGGAATACCCCATTTTTTGGCAGCAGCTCAGATAGAGTACTCATTATCTTCTCCATCTTTGATTGCATGGTCCATGTCTGATTGTGTCCAAGTTTTTTTAGTAGGTGTTTTCTTAGATGTAGTACTCTCTAATCAACTGTACATCTGGCACCTCAGTTGGTTCTGGTACCTCACTTGGATCTGTAGTAATACTTTCATTTTCAAGATTACAATGGAGCATAACCCCTCTTTTATGCTTTGGCAAAGGCCTTGTTTGCTGAACTTTATTCTTCTTAGAAGTTCTCATGGTGAAATATATGTAGTCAACCTAAAATATATTGCATGGATAAAATAGCTAAAATCACATATAGCTTCCAAAGCACTAAAATAAATCTAGAATAAAGCATAAGTAAACATCACTCGTTTAGAGTTCACAAATAATAGTTTTGTAGACAATTACAAATCTTTTTGGTGTTAAACTAGAGTAAATGTAGTGGGGATTTAAGTGTCTGTTGCCATGTGGATTCGACATACTTTTGTCTTTTATGCTTACCATAATAGTATGTCTTTTGCATGTATTTTTGTAGTTACATAAACTACAGTATGGGTGATGATTTATATTAACATAATTGTTGGCCTTCTAAATTGCTAGCCTAGAGGAAAAAGGAAAAAAGGTAAAGATGATATTTGAACATACATTAAAATACACACACCAAATAGCACCAAATATGTATAGAGGAAATGTTGACCTTATGTTTTCATGTTTCAGTTGAATTCGCTAAGTTAAGCAATTGTAAATATTGTAGAATACCTTCGATGTCTTTCTGAGATATACCATCTAAATTGGTCAGCCATGCTATATTGAAAAACTAGTACTCATTTTTATGTGGCTTTAATTTGATGAGTAGATATCACTATCTACTTTGTTTTCAGGTGTTTTTTGAATTGATATTAAGACTTGTTTGATAAGCAACATCACCATTTTCATCGTCTGCATACGGAAACTATGTAGCTTAATGCGTGGTATTGATTAATTCACAGGGTTTGTTCTGAATCTTGTTTATTCTTGCCCTGATATGTTATGTACAAAATTATTAACATTTTATGTATACCATACTGCGCTACCTGAGGAAACTGGCTGAATGTTCTAATTTTTTATTAGTGATTTACTGATTTTTTGAAATTAAATAATCTTGCATAATATAAATAGTATTGTGAACTACTTTAAATGTAGTTTGATTTTTTTTTTATACTTAAAGTTAGTTGGATTGCCTGCCTTTAAGGAAATGGGGTTTAAGTAGGCTATCACCAAACTTCTTTTCTTGAGAATGGATTACACTTGAAACATTGGACATAAACTATTAATTTTTTTTTTAAATATTTCAGTAGAGGCTATTGCAAAAGTTATGAAATATATATAGATTTGGAATAGATTTGTAACTTATGCAAAGAAACTTTCGCAATAGCCTACTGAAATATCTAAAAAAAACTTTAATAGTATGTCCAATGTTTCAAGTGTAATCCATTTTCAAGAAAAGAAGTTTGGCGATAGCCTACTTAAACCTCATTTCCTTAAAGGCAAGCAATCCAACTAACTTTAAGTATTAAAAAAAAAAATCAAACTACATTTAAAGTAGTTCAGAATACTATTTATATTATGCAAGATTATTTAATTTCAAAAAATTAGTAAATCACTAATAAAAAATTAGAGCAGTCAGCCAGTTTCCTCAGGGAGCACAGTATGGTATACATAAAATGTTAATAATTTGTACATAACATATCAGGGCAAGAACAAACAAGATTCAGAACAAACCCTATGAATTAATCAATACCACACATTAAGCTACATAGTTTTCGTATGCAGACGATGAAAATGGTGATGTTGCTTATCCAACAAGCCTTAATATCAATTCAAAAAACACCTAAAAACAAAGTAGATAGTGATATCTACTCATCAAATTAAAGCCACATAAAAATGAGTACTAGTTTTTCAATATAGCTTGGCTGATCAATTTAGATGATATATCTCAGAAAGACATCGAAGGTATTCTACAATATTTACAATTTCTTAACTTGGTGAATTCAACTGAAACATGAAAACATAAGGTCAACATTTCCTCTATACATATTTGGTGCTATTTGGTGTGTGTATTTTAATGTATGTTCAAATATCATCTTTACCTTTTTGCCTTTTTCCTCTAGGCTAGCAATTTATGGCCAACAATTATGTGAATATAAATCATCACCCATTCTGTAGTTTATGTAACTACAAAAATACAGGCAAAAGACATACTATTATGGTAAGCATAAAAGACAAAAGTATGTTGAATCCACAGGGCAACAAACACTTAAATCCCCACTACATTTACTCTAGTTTAACACTAGAATGATTTGTAATTGTCTACAAAACTATGATTTGTGAACTCTAAACGAGTGATGTTTACTTATGCTTTATTCTAGATTTATTTTAGTGCTTTGGAAGCTATAAGTGATTTTAGCTATTTTATCCATGCAATATATTTCAGGTTGACTACATATATTTCACCATGAGAACTTCTAAGAAGAATAAAGTTCAGCGAACAAAGCCTTTGCCAAAGCATAAAAGAGGGGTTATGCTCCATTGTAATCTTGAAAATGAAAGTATTACTACAGATCCAACTGAGGTGCTAGATGTACAGCCGATTAAAGAGTCTACTACATCTAAGAAAGCACCTACTAAAAAAACTTGGACACAATTAGACATGGACCATGCAATCAAAGATGTTGAAGATAATGACTACTTTATCCAAGCTGCTGCCAAAAAATGGGGTATTCCTCCTACAACTTTGTCATTTTGGTTACAGGGTCTCACAACATCAACAAAGAGAGGTCCACCAACCATATTATCTGCTGAAGAAGAAATGGAGATTGTGCAATGGTGTCAAGACATGGCAGAGATGGGATATGGTCTTGAAATATCACAATTGAAAACATATGTAGCTCACATTTGTGAGACTAGGATAATACCCTTTAAGAATGGTTTTCTTGGAAATTCATGGTGGACAGGGTTTAAGAAAAGGCATCCTGAGTTGGCATTAAAAACTGCAGAAAACATAGACAAAGATAGAGCTACCATGCTGAAACCTTCCACAGTAGCTTCATTCTATGGAAACTTGGAAAAACTTTACAAAGAAAAACAATATGGACCACACCAAATTTGGAATTGTGATGAAACTGGCGTTCAAGCTGGGAGAAATTGTGGTATAAAAGTAATAGCCAAAAAGGGTTCAACAAGTGTACCATACATATTGTCAAAAAGTAGAGAATGGATTACTATATTATGTTGTGTTAATGTTGCAGGTCAAAGTATTCTTGGATTCTACCTTTTCAAAGTTCAAAGGAAGTTGAAAAATTACATTGTAGGTTGTGAACCAAGGGCTTGTATGTCAATCCAACCTCATGTCTGAATGACCAAGGAATTGTTCCTCAATTGGTTGCATCACTTTGCCAGATCTGTACCTAGAGGAGTTTTTCCCAACAAAAGACATTTGATTATCTTTGATGGCCATGGAAGCCATGTAACACTTCCCACAATTCAAGAGGCAAAAAGTTTAGGAATTGATCTCCTTACATTACCAGCTCACACAAGCCACAAGCTCCAACCCTTGGATGTAAGTGTATTTTCTCCTTTTAAACACTATTTTAAAAGTGAGAGATCACGGTGGATGGTAAAGCATCACAAATTAGAAATCAATAAGTCTGAATTAGCACACCTATGCAGCTTAGCATTCAAAAAGGCCCTCACTGCAAATAACATTAAGGAAGGATTTAAAAGAACTGGTATTTGGCTATTGAACCCAATGGCACTTATGAATGACAAATCCTAGTAGAGCATTTCATGCTAGAGTTGTAGAGGAAGATGAAACAATTGCAATTGAGAGTATTCTAAGATTTGCAAGAGTTAGTGAGTCTAATATTAGAGAATGTGCAAAACGATTTCAAAGAGAAAATGATGCAATTGAAATGCAGCTGCAACATGATCATGCCATTGGTGAACAACTATTGCAACTAGATTCCAACACTAATAAACAACTGCAAGCAGATTTTGCCACTGATGAACATGTGCAAGTAGATTCTTCCATAGGTGAACATGAACAGGTATTCCATATGCACCATAGTATGCAAGATATATCAGGATTGTCAATGCCATCCCCTCCTAGAAACTTTTGTGTTAACTTGGACTTGGACAATGAAGATGTAGGATTGTCAATGCCATCACCTCCTCCATCTCTTCCAAACACATTGGCTCACTACTATGCAACAACTACAGATATTGATGTAGAAGATGAAGACATTGGTGTAGAAGATGAAGATAATTTATCAAGAGTAAATTATAGTGTAATGGATGGAAACAATGCAGATCCATATAATGGCCAAGTAGAAGGAAACTAGATGCAACCAATTCCATCTTTTTTTAAGTTGCCAAATGCAAGGGTGAATGAGAAATATTCTCATGATAGTGGTGGCACAATTAGATTGAGTCGACAATCTCAAATACTCACAGGAGATGAGTACATGCAAATTTACATGGAGTAAGAAGCCAAAAAAAATGAGATTGAAAATTTGAAGGAAAGAAAGAAACAAGGAGCAAATGAGAGAAAGGCTGCCAGAGCTATTGAAAGACGGCTTAAGGAACAAGAAAAACTTGAGAAGGAAATGAAGAAGTAGCAGAAAGAACAATTACAAATGATACAAAGGCAAGAGAAAGAGAAAAAAAGAGCAGGCGAAAAAAATGAGGGAATTTGAAAAAGCAAGAAAGGACCTGGATAGACAAAGGTGTTTAAGCAACCAATTGGATCCTATTGTAGAAAATTCAATTTTGAGGGACATGATTAATATTTATGCCCCTGCTTTTTCATCTACTACCAACTATCCAATCAGCAATCATGTTTGTACAGGTCAATTGCAAATGCCAATAACACCTGCCAGGGAGCAACCAAATGGAGGATCAAGATCAAACATGGCAGCCACAACTACTGATGGTCATTGCTCCATGCTTTCCACATGGAGGTTGGTAGTCAGAATTCAAATGATTGTTAATGTGATTGTTAAGCGAACAACTATTTTGGCAGACTTGATAAACTAGATATAGAAGCATTTTGGAAGACTTGATATACTATTATTTTGGCAGACTTGATAAACTAGATGTATAAGTATTTTGGAAGACTTGATATACTAGTATTTTGGCAGACTTGATATACTAGTATTTTGATGTGCTAGATGTAGAAGTATTTTGGCAGACTTGATATACCAGATATAGAAGTATTTTGGTAGACTTGATATACTAGATATAAAAGTATTTTTGGCAGACTTGTAAGGATCCATATATTTTGTGAGCATTATATTTTATAAATACAATCGAAAAGTATCTTGGAAAACTTCATGCATGACTCCATGTATTTTGTGTGCATTATATTTTATAAATACAAAATTCAAACGTGCATACAAATGCATGTACATGCATATGGGTATATATGCAAGTATTCATATTCTAGAGTTGCATTTTTATATTTCTTGAGGAAACTTGAATTTGCTATAATATACACACACTGCATATACATGCATGAGTATATATGCATGTATTCATATGTATGTATATACGATACTTGCATATTTACACACATACATGTGCATAAACATATATATGTACATATATATGTATGTGTTATATGGTGGACTGCATTATTTGCTATATTTTTTATACTTTATAAATACTATCTTTGATCTAGAGTTGCATCTTTATATTTCTTGACAAAATTCAAATGTACATACACATGCATGTACATGTATATGGGTATATATGCAATATTCATATTCTAGAGTTGCATTTTTATATCTCTTGAGAAAACTTGAATTTCCTATAATATGCACACACATACATATACATGCATATGAGTATATATGCATGTATTCATATGTATGTATATACAATACTTGCATATTTACACACATACATGTGCATAAACATATATATGTACATATATAGGTATGTATTATATGGCAGACTGCATTATTTGCTATACTTTTTATACTTTATAAATACAATGCTTGATCTAGAGTTGCATCTTTATATTTATTGAGAAAACTTGAATTTTATATAATATGCACACACATGCATGTACATGCATATGAGTATATATACATATATTCATATGTATGTATATACACATACTTGCATATTTACACTCATACATGTGCATACACATATATAGGTATATGTTATATGGTAGGCATGTATTCATATTCTAGAGTTGCATCTTTATATTTATTGAAAAAAATTGAATTTTTTATAATATGCACGCACATGCATGTACATGCATATGAGTATATATACATATATTCATATGTATTTATATACACATACTTGCATATTTACACTCATACATGTGCATACACATATATAGGTATATGTTATATGGTAGGCATGTATTCATATTCTAGAGTTGCATCTTTATATTTATTGAGAAAACTTGAATTTTCTATAATATGCACACACACACATGCATGTACATGCATGAGTATATATGCATGGATTCGTATGTATGTACATACACATACTTGCATATTTACATGCATACATGTGCATAAACATATATATGTACATATATAGGTATATGTTATATGGTAGACTTGATTGTCAATGTGAGATCAAAATCTTCGTATAAACATGTATGTATATTTATGTTTATAAGCATATAAATATTAACACATAAATACACATTTCTATATCTGCATTCATATA